>CAJNIZ010004180.1:22765-42680 GCA_905231905.1 Symbiodinium pilosum
AATGGAAACTACTATAATGTATTGGGGGGGTATATAAGGATAATGGAAAATAAAATGGAAACTACTATAGTATATTGGGGGATATATAGGGATAATGGAAAGGAACATGGAAACTAATCTAGTATATTGGGGGTATATAGGGATAATGGAAAAGAAGCTGGAAACTATTACAGGGTCGCTGCAATTCCTCGAACTCAAACAACAAGATCTTTGCTCTCTTTCTGCGTTGCACTGCGAACGCTGCCAGTATCCTTCCAATGATGCATCTTCGCGACCTAGATTGCATCTGTTAATGTACAATTTGCCGCGCATCTCCTCAACTGCCAGATTCAGCGTATTGCGCTCTGTCTGCACTTTGCCTACACATTTAAACCGCAGACTAGAGGCCTCACCAAGACTCCTGCGAATTTCTAAGGCATGCATGCTGAAACCAATCCTCACCATCACAGGACCCAGACATCGCGTGCGAAAAATCGAATAGTAAACCATTTAGGATAGCAGGAATCCAAACCATCAGGTACTCAACGTAGCAGCAATAACAAGAATCATGATAATTGTTGGCCCAGGATAGTACTTACCCATAACGGCAACCATTCGACGAAACCACAGTAGCATTTGATATCCCCGCAACCTAAGCGGACTGATTTCCAAAACCACTTGGCCGGACTTCGCGTGTGCTGGGGGAGGGTTCTCAACTTTCCTTTCTGCTTGGGGACCTTCATACAAATTGGTAACACTTATACTGCATACACCTATACTATATACTTTGGAGTTTCTAAGCGCCTGCCAATTTGAAAAGCCGCCAGTGTGACAAAGAGGACACGTTGAATCCGTTGCCTTCTTCTCGACCTTCTGGACCTGAGGAACCATCCGCTGGACCTTGAGCAGTCAGTGTTCTCATGTTTGGAGCTCAGGTGGTCAGGCTTTTATTGCAAACATGCAGATGCCATCCTCCTCCAAACTAACATGCAACCCCAAAGAGGGTGTTGTTTTTGTCTTCCTTGGATTCCATATTAGTTTGGGGGATGGGGGAAGGACATGCAATGATCCAAAAGGAAATGCAAAAAAAACTGAGCAAGCGTTCAGGCCAAAATCCACGGGCGTGCGGCCCAAAAAATAGGTAATCCCCTCCCCCTGACATTAACCCCCTCCAATTTCAAACGGTCAGTTCAGGTGCAAAAAATATCTTGTCGAGCACTTTTACAAGGGGAAAATAAGACTGATGTCAAACGGTGCCAGCTGATAACAAAATAACAAATTCGGGGGGAAGGGGGGGAGGGGTTCTGATGTCATTAGCGGTGTATAATAAGGAATCAAGAGGACCAGGGGATCCCCTTGGTTTCTAGGTTTTCAGTGTTTCCATATTGTTGTTATGAAGGAACTTATATGACATCTAAATGCGAGCTGAACCGATTACCAACTGACCTGTTCTCATTTTGATCTTAATTAGATTTCAGTTGATTGTAGTAAGAAGTCATTGGTTGTGACTAGATTTTAGCTGGTTGCAGTTCTAGTAATTGGATCTAGCATTGCTTTATATATCAGATTCCAACTGATGACGAATGGGTTTGTCACGATGTCGGATGGATTTTCATGAGAGTCTAACTGATTTTGAGTTGCAAAGATTAATAACATTTCAACTGATTTCAACTCTTTCTTAGTTAGATCTCAATTAGTTCTTAACTAGGTCTTAATTGAGTTCAGCTAGGTTTCAAAACGAATCTAAATCTAATTAAATTTCAACCTGTGTTAATTAGACGTTAATCAGACTTCACTTGATTTCAACTAGCTTTCGATGAAATTTCAATTGAAAGGAGTCAAAATTGAAAGGATGTTTGAGGCAACACTGTCTATTGCTTCCAATACATATCCCACTGATATGAGATATTTTTGGGGCCTGCACTACCGAACATTCGGGGGACGTGGTTTAACATTACGGGGAAGGGATTACCTTGTGGTGCAATGTATGATGAGGTTGAGAGGTCGTATTAGGGTTTCCGGATCATTTTGGCTGATCATAGGGTTGCTGGGCATCTGTCAGGTTTGAACTTTCAGTCGGCAAGGCAGAGAACGTGGGGCTGTCTAAGCGGGTGTCCTATCGTTTAGGGTTTAGGGAATCGCTTTAAGTGGATGACGCGTTTAAGGTTCGGGGTTTGGTATATCTATAGGCTCTAGGGGCGTAGGCTTTCGGGTTTGGAGCTCGTTCCAACTTAGGCTTCGAAAAGAGAAGCTACAAAAAACTAAGCAAACCTTAGCCTTAGCCGCCCATCTTGCAAGAGGAACGCAAGCACCAAACTGTCAACCCTGTGACCTCAACTTTTATATACTTTTAAAGGGTTTAGGGGTTATCTCAGTCTGTTGGCCTTGTAAAGCCAATTGAAACTTGTTTCTTAAATGCAGGCGAGGTATTTACGTATCCCAGGTGGCGTTTCATATGATGTACACATGTGCGAAATTGCGCCACCGCCACTGCCACCGCCGCCAGCGCCAGCGCCGCCACCCCCACCACCACCACCGCCGCCGCCGCCGCCGCCGCCGCCGCCACCACCACTACCCCACCACCACCACCACCACCACCACCACCACCACCACCACCACCACCACCACCACCACCACCACCACCACCACCACCACCCCCGCAGCGCCAGAAACACCACAACCAACACCACAACCAACACCACCACCAACACCACCGCCAACACCACCGCCAACACCACCACCAACACCACCACCACCACCACAACATCAATAGATTTTCTGACTATGGAATACATGGATACAAAACAAGTATTGGCAAGGGCTGGTGTTTAGGATTTAGGGTTAGTTCGCAGAACAATAAGACATGCTGTAGGCATTGCCACAGTGTGAACCCTTTGCCACAAAGATCCCCAACAAAGTCTATCATGTCCCGATGTGTCCACGAACCCTGTTGTAGCAAACCGTAATTGCTGGAAATATTCATTAAACCCTCCACCCGAAATCATGGCACAAACTAAAACTACGACCCAAAAATCCCTTATGAACGCCTCTAGGATTCACCTATCCCATAACATTCCTCTAAGCTCTCTGGATCCTTCAGCGCGACCCCTATAATCCTCACGTACTCCCAAACACCGCTGGGGTCACTTTGAGAAACTCTCACGTAGGTGGGTGTCAGCGCTACAGTTGATTCAGAAATTTTCGCACCCACTTTAAACCCCTGACGTCCAATGAATCACAGTAGCTTAGTGCCTCATGTGGTGCAAAATTCTTCCATCAACAGCATATTCTGAGTGAATGGCAGGGATCTGGACATCTACCACGCGGTCCACAAACTGGATGAAGGGCCTCGAGCCACACCGGAGCAGATTGAGGGAAGGGGTGGCATCCAGTGTGGTGTAGCGCTTCACGGCATAGAAGGGCCGGCTCCCCTTGAATCGAAAAAACTCATTTGAGAAGTTGGACACTTCGCCAACGAATTCTTTGGTGTATGTGAGAAAATGTTGGGGTTTGAACAACGCGCTCATGATGCTGGGTCTGGGGGTGGGTGGTGGGTCTGGGGGGTTGGTGTGGGGGATGGGTGTGGCGGGGGTGTGGGGGATGGGTTTGTGGGTTTGGGGTCTGGGATTGGTCTAAGGGATGGGTCTGGGGGGTGGTCTGGCTGGTGGGTCTGGGAGTAGGTGAGGATGGGTCTGGTGGATGGCTTACCCCAGGGCTTTGTAAGGGCTCAGGGTTCAGTTTAAAGGGTTTGGGGTTCCTCCTCAACTCAGGAAGGAACCCATCAAAGTTATAACGCGGCTATGCGAGGCCCTTCTGATTATTATTGTAGATGACGCACGTGTTTATCAACCTTGCTATCTCGCCCCGCCCGAGCCACGTGTTAAAAAAAACATCTTTGCAAAGCAGGATGAAGTAGAGGCTCAATTACGGTTTCGTTCCATTGGGCGATTTAGGTGTGTGACCCACGCAGACTGCTCATGAAGCTTGACGAAGGGAAGGCATGCGTACGACAGGTTTCGCAGGGCGAAGAGTCTCCAAGCAACAATTAACTAAGCACACGACGTATAAGAAGGTTCTCGTCTTTTCAAGATTAATAAGCGGCAGCTCCTAGGTTTGAGGCCAGTCTGTCACGGTGCTTGTTGTCTTTTGAGGGAGTTTGGGGATCAGGTTAGCGCGCAGTGGACACAACGTACCTCTATGAACCATAATCTACACTCCTCAAAAGGGGTTACATATGGGATTATGCAGGGGACTACTATAGGGGTTGTTAAGGGGGATGCTAGGAATTAAGACTACAGCTCATATCTCCCCATCCCAGGACCTAGGAAAATTGAAATACAGCACCAACTGGCGTATTTCCACGTGCCAGCGTTTTGGCTCCTACTCTGAAGCCTAAACCCTAAACACAATATTGGAAACACCCCGAATCTTGATCCCGAAGCCCAAAACCCTAATTCCAAAAAAACACCTCAAACCAGATTATTTAAGCACTAAACAAAAGTCGAATATGATATCTAGGCCCGCTGCACTTCAACCCGGCGCGTCTGCTTCGACTGCCGCACAGTGAGGTTTAGGTTTTAGGGTTTAGGGAGAGGTTCAGGATTTAGATCTCAGGGATCCGGTTTACAGTTTGGGGTACGATGTGTTTTTAAATTGTTTTTTTGCGTCTAGGGTGCCTGTGTACTAACCACATCTACCCTCCCCCAAACAACACCCACCAACACCCTCATCTGGGTTGCTGCTGAGCAAACTTAAATCAAATAAATGACTGTAAGAAAGAGACCGCACCTACTATTTACTATGATATACACCCCCTGTCATGGTAACTGTATTAGTATAGGTTCTTTAACAGCAACCCCATCATTGGTGGCTTATATCCTTGTAGGGACGGGACTTTTGTTGCCTGAATGATGAGAGTGATCCCTCTCAGTACCATGTCTGCCCAGTCCTACAAGGGGCAAAAGCATGTCAAATCGCACTACAAATCCTGCCAGTTTGTACCTAATCCAGACACGCTGACCATGGAACTTGCCTGTCGTCGTCTTCTATCATGCAGCCAGGTGGGAGCTTGTCCAAACATGGGGCCCCCCCGTTCCCAAAAGACTATAATCCTTACGATGGAGACCTGCAAAAGGGACCCCCCAGTCCTTGGAAGCTGGAACCCCAGTGCACCGCACAGCTTTCATCCCTTCCTTGCATCCATGATGCTTCAAGGGCAGCACTGGGATTGCTGCGCTTGGTGATTTCCTTACATGATCTACTGTCTTAACTCCTAGTATCCCCCTTAATAACCCCTATAGTAGTCCCCTATATGATCCCCTATATAACCCCCTTTAAGGAGTTTAGACTATAGCTCACATGGGGGGGGGGGTACCACAATGTAAACTTTCTTTTTTGGAATGCTGAAGGCTCAAGCTGCCCCGCACCTGCACCTCGACAGCCTTTAGCTTCTGCACCGGCACCTTCACCTGCGTCAAGCGAGACTTACTGGTTCTAAGTAGGGAATGAGGGAAGATATTACATAGGGATTATGTACGGATCCTTATTCCCAATTAAGAACCCGTACGGATGGGGTTCGGGTATAGGGGAATATATTACATTGGGATTATATACGGATTACATTTCCTTATTCCGTATTAAGAACCAGTAAGGATGGGGTTCGGGTCTGGGGTTAAGGGGCAAAAGTAAAGCCCGCTTTTGAAACGAAAGTAGCTCTTCTAGGGCCCTCGTGGGGGTCCATGTCAGCTTGGGGGCTTGTGAATCCACGAGTTTAGGGTTTGGGGTCGAGGGCCTGAAATACAAAACATGTGGGTGGTTGTCAAAATTATGGTCCATTTTTGGATCCCTATTCTAATACGGCACCTAATATTCAGGGTACCCAAAAGGGGACCATAATTTTGACAACCACCCATGTACTATTTAATACAGAAGTCAGCAATGAACACTTGAAAGCGGAAAGCAGCCCCAAAGCAGGGACCATGATGCCCAAAGGCACTGTTAGAGCATGCACTCATTAGAAACCCCTAAGCCATTTTGCCACATAAGCTCAAGAGCTTGAAAGCTAGGGAGTTTAGACTATAGCTCATGTTATAAGGGAATCCCTGTTGTGACAAATGCCCCAATCCTGAAGCACGGAACCCAAATCCTGAATCTAGAGCACGCCCTTTGGTCAGCTAGGAATGAAGGCACGGATCCTCTGGCGGTCCCTATATAACCCAATCTAAAGCATGTCCGCACCTCTTCATCCTCGTAGACAACCTGCTCGACCTCCACGCGCTTTTGGGTCTTGATGACCTCCCGGGCTTTGGTTTAAAGAGCTTGGGTGGATTATATGGGAAATGTAGGGGCTTCCTGGTTTAGGGGTTTAGGGGTCTAGGGTTAAGGGATCGTAAGAAGGGGTAGGGCTGTTGGGGATCTATTTTCTGGAATTCGTCTTACGGAGATGAAGATTCGATTGGACTAGGCTGGGGCCCCCTGTGCCCTTTCACTGTCGTGACGTGTAGACGATGCTACTTCGAAGCACAACAAATTTACATGTGAGCTATAGTCCAAACTCCTAGCATCCCCATCAATAATTCATATAGTACTCCCCTTTATGTTCCCCTATATAATCCCCCTTTATGGAGTTTAGATTATGGCTCGTGTAGTTGTTAGGGTGGCTTAGGCGGTCAAGCCGCTGTGTTAATAAGTCTTAGTAGTGTTTTCAAATCTGGGGGGGTACCTTCTAAATCTGGGGGGTATCTTTGGGGGGGATAGCATTGTGCCCTCTACGTAGGCCCCAAGCACGGTTCCTATATCACCTATTTGTGGCTTGCTGGGAGAGGCTTCAGGGGAACCTCATGCAATTTCAGGCATGCGATTTGGATCTCATATCGTTGGCAGCCCAGCCCTCACTGAAGGTATTGAGTTCGAGGTCCTTGAGGGCAAATAGAATTCGGTGTTACATCATCCCGCTGTACCCATGAATGACAACCCTGCGTCCACAAGAACTGAAGGATTTAGGTTTCAAACGGTTTAGGGTTTTAGGTTTAGGGACACAAGCCTGACCCCTAAACCTTCGATCTTATGCCTATGCCCCTTTACTCTCAACAGCAAAATCTCACGCCTTACCCACGTGCCACTAATTAGAAGCCCCAATAATGACCAACATTATTTCCCTACAAGCCGTACGAGATTGCAGCATGATATATCCCAGAACCCAGCGAAATCCTCAAGTTTCAGCCAGGGAAATAGTTACCCACCTCCCTTAAGCATTACCAACCCCCATTAGCCAATCCAAACCCCACCCCTAAAGGCTAAGAATAATCTAGCAAGTGAGCGCGGTGCCCCCAAAAACGGGTTGTCTTGAAGGGGAAGCAGAGTTCCTTGAGGGGGATGGTATGATGGCAACCAACCCCCCGACTGAGTCTACCCTCTAAAACTTGAAGCCCCCCAAAGCCTAAAACTCTAAAACATTGATCCCTAAGCTAAGACCTCAACCCCTAACCCAAAAGCTTAGCCCAAACCCCTGACTCTACACCCTAAACTTGGGTAGGTTTGGGGGCCCGATAAGAAGTGGAATTTTATGGTTTTAACTGTGTGGGACTTACGGGTAACAGACTGAAAAATCTTTTTCGAAGCTGCCCCCCTAAACCCCTAACCCTAAGCCTACAACCGGGCCCTTGGCCTTTGGGACCTGAACGGTCTGCGCCACTGGGATCTCGACAACCTTGTCCTGGTTTAGGGTTTAGGGACCCTAAACCCAAACCCTAAAACTTACCGTTTGATAGTGGTTTTATAGGGGGCTATATTTTAGGTGTAGGGTTTAGGATTTAGGGTTTAGGCTTTACTGCTTAAAGCACATCCCTGGGGTTTTATAGAGGGCTATACTTTAGGTGTAGGGTTTAGGTTTTAGGGTTTGTATGAGAGGTGATGTTATAGGTTTAGGGCTTAGGGGTTTTTATAGAGGGTTAAGTTACAAAAATAGGGTTTAGGGATGGACATGGAAACGGTGGGCTTCTAGGGGATATGTAGGGTTTGTGTGGTTTAGAGGGGCTAGTGGTTAGCATAGAATGCAGGAATGGAAAGAAAACAGAAACTACTGCATTGTTTGCGCTTGTACAGGTACTACTCTGAGGATCCATTCCTTCATTCTTTGCTAACCACCCTAAACCCTAAACCCTAAACCCCTAGACCCTAAACCCTAAACCCCTAAACCCTAAACCCCATACATGAGCCCTCAAATCTGGGGTACCGTTGGGTCCCTTTAAAGGAATGTGGGGCTGGGGGTTTCGGTCTTAGAGTTCAGTGAATTCAGGATGCAGGATTTCTTCACATTGGGTTCAGGGTTTAGGACCTTTATGGGATGTCTTGAAATAGGGTTTAGAGCTTAAGGCCTGTAGGGCTTAGGATTTGTCAAAAAACAGGGTCTCTTGGAACACATTGGGATGCCAGGGGGATCGCAGTGGCCCCTTGTAAGGATTGAAGAAGAACTTATTGGAGTCTCTGTCCCTGAACTGTATTCTTGTCTTTTCTTGTTCTTGATCGTCTACATGGTTTAGATACAAGTACACCATGTACGGAGCAGTAAAGCATTTTTCCATTGATCTTCCTGCTTCAGTGGATGGCACGCTGAAAAAAGGGCCATGATTTGCCGCCAACTTTGTCGTCTTGATTGCTGTTTTAGTGAGGTTCAACTCCTACAAGTTGTTGCAACAAGGCTGTAAGCAGCTTCATGTGAATAGCACTCATGCATGACTCAACATATCCACATTTTCCTGTTTCTTCCTCTTTCTTTTTACAGGGGGGTGGAAACTATTTCATGAATACTGGGCCTGCCCTTACTAATTTTCTGTCTAGGGTTTAGGATTTAGGTTTAGTGTGGTGGGATATCATTCTTGCCCACTTGTCACAGCCATCCGTCTTAGAGAGTTTAGATGCCCACAGACCAGGATTCTTCACTCAAAAAGTTTCTCAATGCGGGTGCTCAAGGACCAAAGTTAGGAGGGGATGAGAAGGCCCCTGCTCAGCAATCGAAATAAAATGAGAAACTTCCATTTGAGCGAGTTTTGACGCACTCGGACCGGGGGCGCGCACGGGTTTGTATACGCAGCTGTACTGCTGCAAGCTGCATTGAGAGATCAATGTAGATATCTGCCCCTAGTTTATGAACGATGTTGGCTTCTGATGATCGGGTCCGGGGGGCATACTATGGAACCACAAGGGGCATAGGGGGCTCTCCCTTTTCAGGATGATATTTAGGGAAGTTTGACAAACTCCTGATACAAAGGATACACGGAATCCTCTCGCAACACGACACCTTGAAACATGATTCGATTTCGGGACTATACCTTTACCCTGGCCCTGCCTGGAATGTGAGGGAAGGTTTGTAGGTCTACTATGAAACACGGGTTTTCTCGGTCGAAGTTCCTGTAAGCGACTGTATGTGGCACGCTGGAAATATCTTGGACGTGCCCGAAAGATTGGGCCGCCCTTATCGTGCCATCTTGTATGCCCCCAAAACGATAATCAGGGCTTAGGGTTGTAATCCATACGGACCCCCCCAAAAAGCCCTTAGCATCTGAAACCCCCACTTGAATGTTTTGCTACCCAGCAGGAACAGGTGTGCCTGGTACACGATTTCTGGCACCTGCCCGGCTGCCCCTCCCCCCCCCAACCCCACATTCGGGCTGTTGGGGATCACCCAAATCAGTGCAAGTCCGACATAGGAACTCTCTAGGCTCCAGGGCACTTTTGAGAATCTCCTGCATGCGGTGGTGTGCTTGCAGGGAGGGGATTACTTAAGCTTGATTCCAAGTAGGCTATCTTACAATACGACTATGGCTATCTGCCTGCCCACTTATGACTACCCACGAACCTCTAGCTGGGGCTGTTGTCAAGGCCTGCAAGCTTAGTTTTCAAGACACTTGGATACTATGAGCAACAAGAGTAAGACCTACAATCGCCAGCACCTATAAGAGCAGGAGAAAGACAACCTCTCCAGCCCAGCCCACACAGCCCACCTATGCAACCCAATTCACTCCGCCAACGATGTAAGCGCACATCAGGCTGGCCTCCACAGTCTTCTTCACTTCCTGCAGTGAGCATGGGTTTCATATATCAAGCACGGTAAAAACGAACTACGAAGCTGGAACGGTCATCAAGCCTAATTCGGACGAGAGCAGTACTGCAGGCCCTGCAGGCCAGAGTTAGCATCGGAGCTTGGATGCCACATGGACAATCGTGTTCAATCCTTTCGGGAAAAAGTTTGGGTATGGATTCCCCGCCGACTAGCATACTCATGACACCCTACACCGTCTTTACAGCTTCCCCGTCTTTCATGTCTGAGACTGTTTGAGCAGAAGCCGACTACTCTCGCTGTTAGCAACTACTCACACAAAACGATGCATTGTGTCCGAGGAGATGAATTTGCACTCTGCCCTCTCAGGAACCTGACAATCCCGCATACGACGTGAAGGCGCGGCACGACAGAGCCAATTACGACGGACTCCCCTAACAGCCTGAACAGCAAACCTGCACTCAGGGAGCTGTTGCCAACTTCAAACGCTGACCCTTCAGCCCATAATAATGGCAACAATGGAAATAGTAGTAATAATAGTGTAGAAATAACAGTACCGATAGCAGTAGTAAGAATAATAATATTAGTAGGTAGAAATAGTAATAGCAATAGTACTACTAATCGTAGCAATCACAGTAGTAACCCTCGACATTTCAACAACACTCACTTCCGACAACCGCTTCCTGGGCCAAGGCCCTGAAAGTTTAGGGTTTAGGGTTTCGGGTGTAGAACTAGCTGTCATGCTGGAATGTAAACTTACTGGGGGGTCAGCGGGAAATATGGATTGTGTAGGGATTATGTAGGAAATATGTCCACTGATTTCTTACTAACCGGTAGGTAAGTAAAACGGTTCCACAAACTGTAAAAGCCACGGTAACACGAATGGTATGAACTAACAACCATTCGTGACATACTCATGAGAGTAACTCTGGAGAGGGCAAGCCAGTTTACTGAAAAACTTCACAGTAAACCTACCACCCTATGATCTAAACCCCAACTTGCCATTTCCCCGAAGCACAACTAACCATGTTTACAGCTCGAAATGGGCTTCCCCTTGACTGCCTGGATCATTGGCACCTGCCGCACGCGCTGGACCGGCACATGGATCTCGGCATAGGCAAATTAGATTCAGGGTTTAGGCATGGACGCTTTGGATTCTGTGTATATGGCTAAACGCGGTTCAAGTTCAGGGCTATTTAGGGATTAAATATGAGGCCTTGGAGCTACGTGTTCCTAACTCCTAACGGGTTTGCTTGATCTTGGTCCCTGGAACACAGATTACTATGGTTGCATAGGGCCTGTAGATGACAGAACGATGGGCGAAGCTTCCTGGAAGCGCCAAGCTTAGGGCTTTAAGCTTGCACTGCGAGGTACTTGAGGGTTGATCTAAAGGTCCTGAGCAGAAATCATTTAGGGTTCCTGTAGGCTTAGGAGGAGAAACAAGGGAAATTATTTTCCATGATGGCCATTTGGGCACCAGGGATTCCCACATGTGTTCAGAGGAGAACGGTCAGGTGCTTAAGTGTGTAGATGGGCAGATTTGTTTCTGACTTGCCGAATTTGTGCATGTTTCATCTGAGCGATAATCTAAGTAGTACGTATCCCCCTTAATATCCCCTATAGCAGTAGTCCCCCATATAAATGCCTGTATAACCCCTTTAGGGAGTTTAGACTCTGGCTCATCTAGGCTGTGTTTCCGCTCACAGCGCCGGCGCCGGAGCTTTGTCGGAAGCAATTTCAGTGGAGAGTTAACTCACAACTGTATCTATCGGAGTTTCCCAAAATTGCTTTGTGGGGACCCTCTAACAAGAATTATAGGCTTTGGGGGTCTACAATGGGGTCCCCCTATTTATGGAAACTACCATGTGCAATTACCTGAGTAAATATTACCAGTGAATTCTGGAACCCCCTCCCCCTTCAAACGCAGTTTAAAGAGGCTTTTCAAACTGTTCTTTACCCCAGATTGAGCCATGACAAGAAAAAGAACGAGCATGTGTTTAAAAACGATAAAGATTTTCTTAAAACAAGAAGATGTTGGGAGATCCCAATCTAGCCAGTTTTCTTGTAGCGACACATTTTCTATTTAAAAAAGTTTAAGAGTCTGCAAGCTACCCGTGTTTAGGGAAACTACCATGCTGGTCGATATCCAGGCTGAAAAGTCTTGGCCTGCTTGGCTTGTGTGGTGTTTTTCAGACAGGAGGATCTTCCAATTAAGGTGTTGGGTTTACGTCTAAATCAATAGACGCCGAACTGCAAAAGCAGGGGGCCCCAATTCAGTCCCCAATACACAAGAATCTCTACAGCAGATTGGGACACTCAAAAAGGAGCCCCTAATTTCTGAAAACTACCAAATATTCCCCAGACGCTGAACGTCTCAATCACAGAATCTAGTTAGCAACCCTGGGTTGAGCTGAAGCAGCTTGACAACGTGCTTTCCTGTGGTCAGCAGGGAATGCAGGAATGGGAAAGGAAATGGAAACTATCATACCACAGTATTGAGGATCAGATATTGGGACTAGGTTTAGGGTGTAGGTTTACCATAGGCATTCCTTGCTAACCAAAGGTGGGAAGGACTGGGATGCCGGCGGGCTTGTCATCGTACTCGATCTTCGGAACCTTTGATGCCAGGCTGGCTGCGAAGGGAAAAGGTTTTCTCCCTATACCTTACCCTTATATACCTTAGATACCTTTGGATTAGGGTAGATACCCGTAGATGCCCATGTTAACCCTAGAATCTCCCCGCCTAAATACCCCTAAAGCCGCAATCGACCAAGCCTGCCATCAGCATGCTTCTGAAATACCCTTGAACTTACCTTTGGTTAGCTGGGAACGCAGGGATGGAAAAGAAAAAGGAAACCACTACAGGGCTTTGCGTTTAGGGTTTAGGGTGGGAATGAAGGAATGGAAAAGAACATGGAAATTACAAAAATTGGTTATAGAGGGACTACTCTAAGGATCGATTCCTTCATTCCTAGCTACCCAAAGGTAAGTGAACCTTTCGCTTACATTCGTAGCCCACGCTAAGCACGCCGACTACATGGAAGCTGCCGAATGTAGAGCGGCCGCCCCTTCTTGACGGTCCTTTTCGGCTTTGTGGCTTAAGGCCACATTTCACCCACCCTGCAGATCACGCACAAGTTCTGCAAGATGCTACACGACAAACTCTTGCACAAAGTCCTAAACCTCGCAAATTCGAACAACGAAGAACTGTCACGGCTTGCTGCAGACTGCGAAACAAACATGCGCGCAGGTGTTTCAAAATCGGGCGCTTCATGGATCTGACCCACAGGATGTGAAATCTAGTGTTCAGGTCTAGGTTGCGGGATTCTCAAAGCAGGCTCGCGGCGTCTTGAGATAATATCAGCCTGCAATCTAACATTAACCCCCCAATGGCCCTGTAAACACGATTGTCCTACGGAAAGGGTCATGATGAGCATTATTCCCTATTGATTTCTTTGCAAAGCACAACCCTTCCGCCTGCGAGCTTCCGCGGAGCTTCCGCGAAGACTAGTTTCCTCTTGATCGGAACTTCAAATCAGCTTGCTTCCACAGACCCTTCAGCGATGATTTTCCAGGTGCTTTCGCGATGCTTCCGCGAACAACATGTCTAGTCTTACGTTGGTTCTTTCACCGACAGCGACGACTTCCAGAAAGGGCTTCCGCAACAGGCCAGCATCATGCTTCCGCGACACCTTCCGTATGATTGCGCGCCGCAGCAGGGAACACATTTCGGAAAACATCCAATGACTCCTTACCGTATTTAAGTATCCGTAGACAAGCGCAAAACGAACCGACGCTCAGATGATTTCCACGTCAAGTTTGGGTCGGGTTTGAGGTTTATCCGGAATAACGGCCTACCTGAACCTTAAATCCTGAACGCTGCAGCATTAGTTCCCAGAAAATTCAAAATCGCAAGCCGAAACAGACAAAAAATCGCTATGGATTAAGTTAGCCCCCCACCCACCAATGGTGACCATTCGGGATAACAGGGGCCTCGATGGTCTTTTGCAACTTCTGGACCTGCAGACATTGCTAGGATATGGGACTTTCACAAGTCACTCAATTTAAGTTTATACTGCGTTGGGTCCTATGCTAGGGCCCTCTGTGAAATTCCCATATGGTATGAAGCGTATCTTGAGCATGTAGGGAATGCAGGACTCTGAGTCGGCAGGGCATGAGGGAAAGCTGGGTTTGTGGGGCTTAGGGATAAAGATGTTAATTGCATATGACCAGCATTGGTTGTTAAGTGCTTACGGGTTCAGAGATGATAGGACGGCAGAAAACCCCCAAAAGACATTTGCATCCAAAGAAATGAAGTCGAATTTCGACACATACCCATGAAGAGCTTTCGCGCACCCGTCGCCTATGCTGCTGCAAAGTGTCAACACTGTTTGGCATTGCTCGGGATCTCTTATCAACGAGAAACCGTTTTTTTATAGCAACAATACCAATAACAATAATGATAATAATGATCGTAAGAATAGTAACGTGTCTACTCAGGGCGGAATGACAGCTTCGCCTGCGTGCTCTTGGGGAGTAGATATTAGGAGAACCCGTGTGGATTCAGGGCTTGCTGGAGATGATTACTCGCACTGGTAGCTATGCCTGCCACGCATGGAGGAAATCTTGCGTCACACAAACACCCCTAACAAAGCCAACCACAATATGACAGAGGCCCCTGGGGACGTCTCAAACCACAAAGATAAAGGGTTTAGGGGGACCTTGACAATTTTAATCTGTGCCTCAATAGTGAGAGAAAGTTCTGGCGAATCGCCCCATTGTGAGTGCAATTGATATTCAAGCCCTAAACCTTAAACCCTAAACCGCTCTACTGCACTTCAGTCGTCCCTACATCATCTCCACACAATCTAAGCAGCCGCAAATATCTCCTACATCGGGCATACTACCTGAGTCCCCGAAGTATTGTGAATTAAGGTGCCGAAGTACTAGCCGCCAACAACAAAGCTGTTCCTCTACAAAATTTCAGGATATTTTGGGAGGGTTGAGGCAGAAACCATTCAGATCCGCATGCGTAAGAAAGATATGGTAGTTTCTCAAATTAATGGGACCCCAATATAGACCTCAAAATAGCATAACCCTTATTATGGGGACCCTCCAAAAGGTACCCCTGATTTTGGGAAACCCCCATATCCAACCATAAACCCTAAACCCCTAAACCCTAACCACCACTCGACAGGGCCACGCCTCCGGGATGAAGACCGGATTCCTTGCTTCTGCGCGTTTAGGGGACATAAAATGGAAACTACTATATGATATAGGGGCTTATATATGGGCTATATAGGGATAACGGAAAATAACATGGAAACTACTATATGATATAAGGGCTTATTTAGGGGAAATATAGGGGTGATATAAGGATAATGGAAGATAAAATGGATATTACTATTTAAGGTTTAGGGCTAAGGGTTTAGGGTGCAGGGTTTATGGTTTAGGCTTCAGGGCTTCTGGTTTAAGCGTTCTGAGCTTAGGGTGGTTGTAGGTAGCCCTGGGCGGCTATTATGAAAAAGAAAATGGAGGCAACCATATGAGCCGTTGTCTAAACTCCTAGTATCCTTCTTGGGAACTCCTATAGTAGCCCCCTATGTAATCCCTTATATAATCCTCTTTAAGGAGTTTAGACTATAGCTCATATAGCTGTTTTGTTGTCGCCATAATAGGGACTATAGTGTTTTCGGGGTCTATCTTGGGGTCTCCCTATGTTGGAAAGTACCAAATGTTTATGGTACTTTTCATAAGCACTATTAGTTGGGTTGCGAGGCCTTCCAGTGACCGCATGTACTCTGTGCGCTGACAACAAGCCATGAACCCTCCAAGTTGTAGAAACACAAGTCCAAGTGTTTTTTGGGATAATCGGAAGCCAGCAATGGCGTTTATCCAAAGTGGGACCTCGCAACAGCCTCATGTCCAAGAGGGAACAGACTGGGAAGAACGTAGACCTGGAGGAGAACTCAAGGTCCAGGCTTGTTTCGGTTCACCGTCGAATGTGGCTTTGGGCTACAGCATGGCACAAGAATATGAAGTAATCTTGCTGGAAATTACTTGCGCTTTTTGTGCTTCTCCAGGCCTGACAGCACTCAAAAAAGGAGAAATTGAGCCCGTCAACCTTAAAACAAACAACCGGAAGGTACAGCGCACAACTCCTCGTTCCGTGCACGTGACTTTGGGAGACTAATTTGAAATTATGATAGAAACTTCTCGAAATTAGCGCCCCTCGCCTCCCTGAACCTTGGGAGCAAGGAGCTGAAACGGCACATCCACGAAGCGATCCACGTACTCGATGTCGGGGACCTTGCCAAAGAAGAAATCTGCAGAAAATGGCTCTAAGATCTGCATCTCACTTGCCTTTGGTTAGCTGGGAAATGATGCAAAGGAAATGGAAACTACTATAATGGGCTATCTAGTTTTAGGATCGGAAGAGAAAACTGAAACTACTATAATGGATTGCATAGGGACTACTGTAAGGATCCATTCCTTCATTCCTAGCGAACCGAAGGTAAGCTTAAAGCTCAACCTGCAGCACACCTCTCCGGACCAAATTGCTGCAAGCAAGTTAGTATATCATAGTAGTTTCCATTTTCTTTTCCATTCCTTCGAAACCCTAAATCCTAAAACCAGATAGCCCATTATAGTAGTTTCCATTTTCTTTTCCCGTATCCCGACATAACTCCTATTACCCCAGTGGGGTGTGTGCTGTCTCGAACCCAAACCTTGCATCGCTAGGATAATATTATATAACATGCTAATATATGAAAGTCCATTGTAGCATATTATAATATGTTGTAGTATATTGGCCCTAAACCCTAAACCCCATGATAGTAGCTTCCATTTTCTTTTCCATTATCCCAACATATCCCCTTTGTAGCCCCCATATCTCCTTTAAGGGTACTCTGCGATAGTTGGGATCTTGAAGAGCCGAAATGCTTGAGCTGGCTTTGTTAAGCAGAGGGAACTGCTGGGTTGGCCCCTAAACCCCCCTTTGAAAAATATCAGTATATAGGGTCCCTTATTAAAGCCATTAGGGAAAATAACCCTAAACTCTTAACCCTTAACCCTAAACCCTAAACCCCTAAACCCTTAAAGCCATTAGGGAAAATATTAAATATCCCAAGGGCCTACCCAGACAGTCATGGAAGATGTGGAAGCGAAAGGTTTGGCAGAGTCGGACTAAGGGAGGGCATGGGCTCATTAGGGTTTAGAATTTAGGGTTTAGGATTTAGGATTTAGGGTTTAGGGTTTAGGATGCAGGGTTTAGGGTTTCGCCCCAAGAACGCGCAAACTGGGACTTTAAGCCTGCTTCCTAAAGCAATTTGGCACTACACCCTAACCCAGAAAAATTCACAAATCTACCCCAGGCCCATTGAGCCTCAACGCTGCGCTCAACGGGCACCGGCACGGGAACCTTGGGAGGTCTTATAACTTGTAATACCATTAATAATAATACTATGATAATAAACAAAAGATTATCATAATGATGTAACTTATAAAACTACAATGAGAATGTTACGAATATTCTTAGTAAAAAATGATAGTGCCATAATGAGAACTTTCAAGGTTTGGCCTTTGGGCGCTGCAGGTTCGAGGGTGAGGGGTTAGGGTTCAGGTTCCAGGGTATGTCACGGCTAGGCCCTTTCTGAAGGTAGGTATCATATATAAGCTATAGTCTAAACTCCTAGTCACCCCCCATACTACTCCCCTATAGAATCCCCTAAACCCTAAACCCCCGTTAAGGAGTTTTGAACTGTAGCATTCATGGCGCAGGGACCACACCAGAATTCTGCAGAGCATACAGGCCTTCATTGTGTGTATCCAGACCGTCCTTCGCCTTTCAATGCATAGAACCGCAGCATCCCGCCGGGTGAGGGAGAGGGTTTAGGGTTTATGGTTTAGGGGTTTAGGGTTGAGGGTTCAGGGTAAAGGATTTCGGGTTAGGGCTTAGGGTAGTTTAGGGTTTAGAGTTGAATGTTTAGGGTTCTATACATGGGTTGTACACAGCTACGCAGCTACACACGCGAAAAGCCCAACTATGCCCCTCACCTGGCGCGGGCTTCCCAACTTTTGGGTCTGTATAGGGGTTAGATGGGGTTATATAAGGGCTATATAGGGGTTATATAGGGATTATATAGGGGTTATGTAAGTTATATGGGGTTATATACTGGTTATATTGGGGTTATAAAATATTGGGTCTGTTCAGGGTTTAGAACTTTGTGAGATGGAAGAAGAAGTGGTATGACCCTCAGGGTCTAAGGGTCATGGGAGTGGAAGAGTTTTGGGGTGCGTGGCGGGCTTTTCAAAACTCCTCTGTGACATCCCGCATGCGGCTAAACCGCTCTATGCTCCAGTGTCCATTTCATTCCCCATGGGCTTTTCCATCTGTTTCTGCATTATTGGGGAGATAAAGGTACTATATACCTTAAACCCCATATGATCCCGACATGAGCACTAAGCCCTAAACCCTAAACCCTAACCCTCTATTCTATCTACTTAAGGGGGACTATATCCCCTACCTATTTATTGCTAATTACTTAAGCCCCTAACGTATGCAAAACGTCTTCACTGGCCAAGCCAATCAGCAGCCCTTGTGGTTTTAGGGTTGAGGGTTTTACGGTTGAAGATTTAGGATTTAGGGTTTTAGGGTTGAGGATTAATTATTGGGAGTCAGAAGCCCATTGGGGTAATATTAGGGTTATATTGGGGTTAATTTGGGATAACGGAAAATTAACATGGAAACTACTAGGATGCGGTTATATAGGGTTTAGGATATAGGGCTTAGGGTTCAGGGTTTAGGGGTGGTTTCCGACAACCTGGGAGCGACGCGTGACGATGCCGCTGCACCGGAAGCTGCGGCCAAGGCAGAATGATGTGGGGTTTGATCTACAGGCCGCAAACAATTATGGAGCCTCTGGGTCTGTAAGGTAAATGTAGGAGAACTTCTTTTCAACAATGGCCATTTTGAGTCTAAGACTTCGAATCAACTACTATGTATCAAAAGTTGGGTCGCCTGTCCATTTTGATACAGGGCTAAGGTTTTAGGGCTTCGTAGCAAAAAGACAGGACAAGGACCTTTCTCATGAGTACCGAGTTAGGCATACTCCAACAGCTACAACTGCTAAGCCTGTTGCAAGTATCACCTCACCGGCAACTCCCGTCTCAGTACGCTGCTGCTGCTAATAGTGCTGCTGCAGCAACCCGTAAGATTGCTAATTATGGATTTTGAATAGCCAACTTCTGCCAAATCCTCTGCAGCTGAAGCGTTGCTTCCAGACAGAAGCCGCGATATGAGTCAAAGATCTGGTCTTATTGTTGCAAGTCCTTAGTCCCCATCGTTTCCTTTGTCTGTGACAGCAACATCACCCTGGCCGCAAAATGACTGAAGCATGGAGGAACAACAATGATGGCAATGATGAACATATTGCACCTGTGACAAGCAGACCCAGCAATGTAACAGCACCACTCACTCAATATAACCACTACTGAATTCCGGTCAATCTGTGAAATGTCCTGATTTCCCACCTCCACAGGCTCATCGACATACTCGATCTGCGGCACCTCCACGGTCCTTCAGTTGCTACGATGTCCGCATCTTATACACCACAGTGCGTATTCTGCTCACAAACATCATACGACTACTGCTGCTACTACTGCTGTTGCTACTACGACGACTACTACTGCTACTACTCCTACTCCTACTCCTTCGCCTACTCCTACTCCTTCTCCTTACTACTTTCCTACTCCTACTTCTACCACTACCACTACCACTACCTCTACTACTACTACTACTACTACTCCTCCTCCTTCTACTACTACTACGTGTTCCGTACCTATCTGACACCAATTTTTTCTGTATATTTCTCAAGAGCG
>CAJNIZ010004180.1:42780-60153 GCA_905231905.1 Symbiodinium pilosum
TGCGTACTCCGAAAACCTAGCGTCAAATAAGAGCGGAGCGCGTACTACTACTAGCCTAGCGTCAAATAAGAGCGGAGCGCGTACTACTACTAACCTAGCGTCAAATAAGAGCGGAGCGCGTACTACTACTACTACTACTCCTCCTCCTCCTCCTCCTCCTACTACTACTACTACTACTGCTACTGCTACTGCTACTGCCACTGCCACTGCCACTGCTTCTACTACTCTTATTACCACTGTTATGGCCACCGCCCAGGCGACGATCACTACCACTACCACTTCAACTACCACTACCACCATCACCACTACTACTAATACTAATACTCGGCTTTCATACTCACGTCACAAAAAATTCTAGCAGCTGTGTGCTGCAAGCAGCGAGGGTTGTAAACACCATCAGCAGAAACAACGACGACAGCAGTTGTCGAGTATGGAAAAAAGAGCGATAGTGCAGCACCAGCCAAAACACGTGTGCTCAGCGGGGGGGTTAATCTATCCGCGAACATCACCCTCCAGTCCTCAAGAGGCAAGACAAAACAATAACAGTAGCGGTCTAGGAAGCAAGCAGATGGGAGAAGTCAAAGACAACGCTTAGAATGTCATTTGCCAATCGGCCTTCCTTCAAAAAAGTACTGTGAGCGGCTGCTGGGCAAAATAGAGCCCCTCAAATCCCAAAGCAAACCATGCTTAAAAAGGTTGACTCAACACCTCTGCCGAAGCCAACTTTGAGCTTTGCGCCCTAGACCCTGTTGTAAGGGACAAGACTACTAAAATCTGCTACAGGGGTTGGATGGAACATAATTGGGCCAAATTGTCGTGCACCAACATAGTTTGCCGGGCCTCTCAACTCTAAGCCTGAATGATCGCGAGAGTCCTCCCGTTGAAACCCTATGGCAATACAGTACGATGTACCCCAAAACTCTGTTCTTAAATCATGTTGTCTCTACATACGCACGGTATGGACGAGGTTCTCCGAGTCATGGGTTTCTTCTGAAAGCCGCTTGATGCATACAAGAGAGATCTTAGTCCTACGCTCACCACGGACATGTAGACCTGTCAGTGTATGGACCCTTTTACGTGCGACTTGGCGGGACTTTGCTTTCACCTGCGCAACAAGGGCAGCTGGAGAGCTTGTAGAAAGCAAGTCAAGCCCAACCTTCCCTGTAGCCTCGTGGTTTAGGGTTCAGGGGTTTAGGGTTTCGGGAACCCTGGGACTTGACAACATGAATCCTAAAGCGTGCGGCCTCAACTCCCCTGCATCTAGAACGAGCCACCGAGCCAAGCACCCAAACCCCAAACCCTAGCTTTTAACTTTTCTATTATCCCAATTTAACCCCAATATACTATAGTAGTTTCCATTTTCTTTTCCATTATCCCAATTTAACCCCAATATACTATAGTAGTTTCCATTTTCTTCTCCATTATCCCAATTTAACCCCAATTTACTATAGTAGTTTCCAACCACAAGTGCAGGCCTTTCCACCCGCTGCGGCACAGGCACGTAATTCTCCCTCTGCACTGGAACTTCGACCTTACACTTGGATGTTTATGGGTAATTACACATGGAATATCATGGGGGCATAAAGGGGATTGCACCGAGGTTGACGGCGCATGGCTACTGACTAACCTCCAAGCCCTCAAATTGAGAAATATGCGCGGTGAGATTGAGGGGTTTCCCAACATTAGGGGTACCTTAGAGGGATCTATAGGGGGTTATATGGGGAGAGGTACGTTTTTGGTGCTTCCAGAATAGGGATGAAGCATTATGGGGTCTACATTGGGGTCTCCTCATGTTGGAAAACTGCCAAATGGATGGGCAGTTGCAATGCGGTCCTAGCAAATGGACTTCTCGACAGCACTGCAACACCCCCTCACCTTGATAGCTTCCCAAAATAAGGGGAACCCAGTATAGACCCAAACATACTACACGCCTTATTAGTGGGATCCCCAAAATGGCACCCCTGACTTTAGCAAACCCTAAACCCTAATCCCCATAGTAGGTCTGCATGGAGTAAAGGGCTGTTCGTATGAGGTTTTGGCTCTCACTCCACTGTCTGGGCTGGTAGCTGGTAGCTCAAGGCATCAGCCTGCTACCAAGGTTTAGGGTTTAGGGCTGATATTCCCTCAATATGGAAAATCAGATGGAAAAGCAAATGGAAAATGAAATGGAAACTACGATGTTATGGGGTGATCTTTCAAAAAACAGGCAGCTCAACCGATGGGCTCTTCAGTGGACACAGCTTAGGGCTTAGGGCTTAAGGTAGCGCTCAAACCTCGAACCGAGAGAAACCTTCCACTGGAAACCCAGATATAGACTCGTTTGGCTTTTTCGAAAATGCCACCCCATCTCTTGCCCTCAAAAGCCATAGCCCTTCTCAACGGACGCTAAGATGGGATCTGAGATTTCGCGCATTCTTTTGCATTGCCGGAGTCAGCTGGCATGTCCTATGGACCAGGTACCAGTTGGATACCTCACGCAGCCATATCTGGAACCTGGTAATGCAGGGATATTTGAAACAGGGTTTTCGCATACCATGGTACTGCAAGGACTGAAAGACATACCCAGTAGCTCGAGCTCATACAGTACCCACCCGGACGGTATCCGTAGCGTGAACCCTGAACCCGTGAATCTTGGAGTTCTGCGGCAAGTGACCTCATACTGACTGAGACTTTGTCGTGGAAACCGTTGAAGGCATCAGACCCGCCTTGTCTCACTGGTTCTTAGTAGGGAATAAGGGACTACAATCCCTTTGTAATTTCTATATAATGTATTC
This sequence comes from Symbiodinium pilosum, assembly GCA_905231905.1. Taxonomy (NCBI): domain Eukaryota; class Dinophyceae; order Suessiales; family Symbiodiniaceae; genus Symbiodinium; species Symbiodinium pilosum. The sequence goes on from CAJNIZ010004180.1 coordinate 45,555, forward strand.
CCATCTTCCCCAATAAGAACCAGAAAGTTCTAGTAATCAAAAAGACCCCAGTGTCTTGACAAGCAAGGGAGACCCTTTTCGTGGAATAGCAGCCCAGCCAATACCGTACCTGCCTTTGAAGTCCCCACACTTCAGACCGTGGAGTTTGCTACGCAGACAAGGGATATGTCTTTGAAACATAGCAATTTCTTGCTTCCATATTAGGGTATTCATAATCCCCTAAACCCTAAACCACTCTCTAGTCTACATTTGACCATTATTTTCAGCTTTGGATCCAGATTGAAGACCATACACCAGGCAGCTCATAGTTGAGCTTTTGCGGGTTTAGGATTGTTTCAGGCTCTCTCTACAACCCTATCACTGCCTTTGACCAGGGCGGTCAAATCGGGGAGGCAGTGATTTAGGGCTTAGGGGCAGGGATAACTAGAAAGTCGCAAAGGGACTATACGGAAGTTGCTCAAAAAATTGGAAACTATTATAGTATATTGGGGCTATATTGGGATAATGGAAAAGGAAATGGAACCTACTGTAATGGGGTCATATAGGGTTTAGGGTTTAAGGATAATGGAAAAGGTGAGCTGCTATACCCTAAACCCTAAACCCTAAACCCTAAACTGAGCCTTAAGAAGGAAGCCCATTCACACACTCATAATATGAGGGTTTCCCAAAATTAAGGGTATCCTTTTAGGGGTTATATAGGGCTATATAGGGTTTAGGGTTTAGGGTATGGGGGGGTTCCCAAAATTAGGGGTACCTACTATAATGGAGAATCAAATGGCAAAGAAAATTGAAAATGAAATGAAAACTGTGTTTATATAGGGGATTATAGGGATTAGGGTTTCCCAAAATTAGGGTCATCTTGTTGGGGTCCCAATAATGAGGATTATCGTATTTTGGGGTTTATATTGGGGTCGCCCTATTTTGGGGTACAGCCCCTTTTGCTTCTTGGGTCCTTTAGCGCCCACATGTCCCCATTCTTAGATAGTTATCATATAGCTTCAGCTTTCTCCCAGTCGGCCGCAGATCATCTTACGGTCCATAAACCCCAAAACACTCAGACCGCAAACACAACACATGTTGACCATAAAACCTTGGGATTTCCACTAGAATTGAAAAGTTCCAAACTCTAAACACTAAGCTCCCCAAAGCCCGAAAACCTGGCTCAGGATCTCATGGCCACTGCACAGTGGAGTTTGCAAATACGCAGGCTGGGAGCCACTTCAGCGCCATGCGAGCTTCGTTTAAAACACACGGTTTATATTTTGGCGTGAAAATTTTCAATACATAAGGGTTATATGGTGTTGCATGGAGTTACGTGGGGGATATCAAGGGATTGTAGACTGTCAGAATTCTGGACTATACTAAACTACAGGAGGGACCCCTACATCCACCCTTAATGGTCCCTTTGTATGGCTAAACACTCACAGTAGCTCATATCGAATTCCTATAAACAGCTATACCAGTTTCCATGTTGTTTTTTGTGTTCTTTACCATTCGGTTCTCCATTATTGGGGGCAATAAGGGCCCCTTAAAAAGGCGAATATCAATATCAGGTCGGAATCGGTGAAATGCGAACTGCGTCTATGTTGGGGTCCCCCTACTTTGGGAAACTACTGTTTTAGGCGTATGCAAAAGGATCCTGGTTAACCAGAGAAATCAAGACAGTAGCGACACAATTCCATTAAAGCTCCTTGTACAGTCCTGCGTGAGGAGATAGAATGCGAGGGTGCGCCAGGGATATGGACACTGAAGTTGACTTGCACTTTCTGTCGACTTTCAAGGTGGTACCTATGGGTAATCGTGAGATGTGTTGGCTCAGTTGACGATTCAGGCCAGAACTTTGTTAATTGTTAACGGATGCCATATCAAAGGGATCGCCACGACGGATGTCAAGAGCGGACACTCTGCAAACAGATAGTTTGGTTCTGCCTGGCAAGGTTCTACAGATCAGCAACGCTAGACCCTTAACCCAAAAAACCTGAGCCGCGTCCACAATCCTCATATAATCCCATATATCGCGGTTTCCAGTTCATGTTCCATTTGATTCTCCATTATTCGGGTATATATAATCCCCTATATCGGACCATTCAACCCAGCAGCCTTCAGAGGCAGAGCAAGTTGGTCCTGCTTCCTATTGGCCCACGGCGATTGCCGCTCAATCCAAGACCAATCGGTTACATAGGGGTAATGGAAAATAAAATGGAAATTACCGTAATGGAGTTACATATGGTTTACAATCACCTAAAATCCGGCGAAGCCCACATGATGCTGGATCAGGCTTGCAGGTCGGCGATCGGTTGCACAACCGCCCGCTGTACAGACTTCCAACCGCGTTCCCAATGGTCCTTTGGCCACGTGCTAACCAGAGCATGGAACGGACGATGTGTTCTACCTTCGGCTTGGCTTTCAGCTGCCCTTATCGAGTCGAACTGCCGATTTCGGGTGGAATTGTGTAGTGCTAAAGTTTCCGAGTTTCGTTTGTCTGGGCTACTTGAAGACTGTTACACCTACACTATTCTCTGCCCTGTATTACTTCCAACATATTCTAGTTGCTCTTCACCTCTGCATGCAGAAGCAGGACATCATTGTGTTGTTGCTCCTTGCTTCTTCCCTTTGGCTTAGCTGGGCTGTTCTGCCAGGGAAGCCCGCAGATGGTGCGGGTGTTGGAGATAAGAAGCAGCATGGCACATTGTGAAAATGATGGCCTCTTTTGGAGCCCCATGCTTGTAGTCTGAAATGTGAGTAATACAACACCTAGTAGTTTAGGTAACCCAAGAAGGGCCCAAGAAGGATCAGAATTTGGACCACCATCCATATGATATCATATGATGTTTTGATTGATCTTTTCAGATTGTGGTGGCTTGGTTGGTGCCATTCAGGGGCTGCGTTTTGGCTTGCCCGGCGATGGGCAGAAGCCGAACGCGCCCGAACTCAGAACTGAGCCTTCATGCAATAATACAATGCAAGGCGCAACACGGAGAACATGTTTCACCTAGAGATGACTTTCCGGTCTAGCGAACGGAAGAGCGGTTCCTGTGTTTGCGATGAGCTGTGTCTTCCGAGAACCTCCGTACTTATAACGTCGCCCCAGGACCCCTGAAATTCTAAACCGCGAATCCCAAATGATAAAACCTGAAGCGTGATGGCTTAGCAGGACCCACGACGCTCCAGCATGCCATGGCAGCCCTCATAGCCCGTTTGAATGAAACCGAAAGACTTTTGTTGTTGGGCAGGACCCAAGCCGAAAGTGCGTAGCGCGGAACAGTGAAGCGATGTCATGCAAAACCAATTGAGCAGTGTTTTTTGGTGGTTGAACCTAGTAAGATAATATTCCTTATATAAAATACTATACCCCAAAAGGAGGATATAATCTTACTCTATAATGGGTACCATAGTACCATAAATAAAATACTATTCAATTGATTCGGAAAACAGCACAGCAGAGCTCTCGAATCCTCAAGCCGAGCGTCAGCCTGTTTTACGATACTTCAGGGACCCATAATAAAGCCTCCCTAAGACCTCCCTAAGACCTCCCTAAGGCCTCCCTAAGGCCTCCCTAAGGCTCCTCAAGGTCCCGAAAGGTCTCCTTTCATGGGGCCCCCTTACATGGGGCCCCCTGAGGGCTTCCATAAGGCACCAAACATGGGAACCCCAAATTTCTTTGCATGGTTTAGCTTTCGGTGACATCCAAGGTGTAAATCCTGACACGGTTTAGACCTTGCAGGACTACCATGACACAGACAGAACAGTGCGACCTCTTACTTGCATGATCTCCTCTATTTGAGTACTGTCTAAACTCCTAGTATCCACCTTCATAACCCCTATAGTAGTCCCCTATGTAATCCCCTATATAATCCCCCTTTAAGGAGTTTAGACTATAGCTCATTTGTCGAGAACACTATGGGTCGCGACGGTGAGGGTGATCAGGCAAAGCGGCTTTTGATAAAACAGCTCCTGACTCAGTGTAACATGGGGATGTACCCAACAGCAATCTTGCTGCCGTGATTCCTCGCTACTTCAGAGACATGCACAGTGCTTGCTTCAGAAGGCCCCTTATGGCATGTTAATGAATGAAAACTACAGATTTGCTTAAAGACCTAACACCAATCCATAAAAACACTCTTTGTATGAACCCCTGAAACCATTTGACGTGCCTTCATACAACAACAAAGCCACTTACACGCTTTGCTTTATGGACCTGCAAGGCCTATGAATCCTCATAAGGAAGTTTCCAAAAAAAGGGATCCCAATATAGACCCAAAAATACTACAATCCTTACTGTACAAACACCCCAAAAAAGTACCCCTAATTTTAGGAAACCCTAGACTATAATCCTTAAGCCCTATTCCCTAAATATCCGTAAACCCTAAACCCTAATCCCTAAACCCTCAACCCTAATCCCTAGACCCTAAACCCTAAACCCTATTCCCTAAACCCTAAACCTGATTGGCTGAGTTGCCCAAGCCTTGGCTTCTGTCCTCCCCTGCTGCAGGCTGCGGGACTTCGAGCCGGGCGTCTTCTTATGAAGACTCTAGGGTTTAGGGTTTAGGGTTTAGGGTCTATTCCAGCGCAAACTGGGGGGGGGCTTCCAAAAGAAAAAGGTCCTTCTTTGGGATTTGGGAATCCCGAAAATGTGGGTTGTAACATGTTGGGGTCCATGTTGGGGCCTTCGTTTATGGAAACTCTCATGTCTGACGGCCAGAGCATTGCCGCGCTGTCACCGGGATTCGAGTTGCAGCGTATAATCGCTACCTAGGGAACATCTTGGGTAATTACCCCCCCATCATGCAAACGTCTATATTAAGAGGTCATATTAAGGACTATATAGAAATGCATTCTAAACATTATCCAACTAGTGCAGAGTGAGGGCAGTACCCAAGAAACATCCTTCAAATCACATTTGGGTTCCGAGGACCCTTATCGACAAAAATAGGTTGTTTGGGAACAACTATCCTATTATTGGTTGTTCGGCTACCCAGGTACTCTAGGGGCTTGGAGTTCAGGGTTTCATGACGGGGTTTTGGTTTAGGGACGAGCTCAAGTTCAAAGAGACCAAGTCATGGGGTTCTGCTTGGAAAAAGGGCCTGTGCCCTTAAGATACAGATGACACGATTTTCTCTAACCCCAACTCCAAATAGCATCTGAATGTGGATTGGCTAGAGCCCTAGACGTACGGCCCAATTAATTACTTCCAAAGAGTCCCCTCGCCCTAATATGAATAACCCCCCACCCCTCGTATTAAACGTTCCCAGTGTGGTATATCATCATATTTAGGGCGTACTTAAAATTACGGGGGTGGGGGGCGCTTTAATATCAGGGGCCAGGGATTAGGTTCAACGAGACTTGATTTCTGGGTTCTACCGCGCACCCGAATTCCCATATTCTTTTTTTTACCCCAAGACACCAGGATTCTGGATTTCAGTAGTTGGGGTTGAAGTGTCCAGGATTTTGGTCTCTGGTGCGTTGGGATTCTAGGGGTTTACGGCTCAAGCACACAGCTTTGGATTTAGGGAGCCTTCGAAGATTGTCTATGTGTCATAATATCAGGGGGCAGAGTATGCGAAATCGTTTCAAGGGGATTCTATGCCAGGTGCTCAGCTTGTAGTCTGCGGTCTAGCATGCCCGGGCTCGCAATCACATATCCATCGGGATCTACTCCTATATACCACTATATAGCCCGATATAGTCTTGTGTACTGAGGTTGAACCTCGTAAGATTGCCTTTCTGCTCATAAAAAACAAGTCCGGAAAAGACGATACAGTCTGACCCTATGATTGGGACGACGGTATCCCAAATAATCAAGTACGACTCAAAACCCTAAACCCTACAAGTCGTACAAACCCCCAAAAACCCATCCAGCCCTGTACGCTGGTTATGTTGGTTAATCCCTGCATGGATCCTGACGAGCTGTCGCCCGGGTCGAGGCTGCCCATGCCGCCCTGCTGGAGCTGAGCCATTGAGGCCGGCGGGCGCGTGAGCTTCTCGTCCCCACATGCAGTGGCTTGAAGCCACTCTCTGGTGGGCAAGTCGAAGCCGAGGCTGGCAACACGATCTGCGCGCTCTTTGATGACAACATCACTCTTCTGACGGGAGAAGTAGACAAGACTGATCCTGGTGCCCTCGAGAGGCAACGCGGCATGCGGAACCCACCCATCGAATTTGAACCACCGGTTGTGGATATCGTGGACGCGCCCAAGGATATACTTGCCCAAAACCTGTACCAAAAACTACTATTACCCAAAACCCAAGTACCTAATTATTGAGTACTTGGACTCTTAGGGTAATATAGGGGCCTAAATCATTACCAATATGATACGGTAATTATACAAGGAATATGGAACCATAATATTGGTAATTATTTAGGCCCCTATAGTATGTCCTTACACATCCCTACTTTGAGTAACCTTGGAGTTGCATCACATGCCGGATCCTCCTCGTAAGCCCAGTATAGCCCCATGGCTACCCATTATAAGCCGGTTCCTTAACCATCAGTGTAATGCCAGGGGCCTAAAAACTGTATAAAATGTAGCCGGCTGCTTAACCATTAGTGCAATGCCAGGGGCCTGAAAACTATATGAAATGCATCCCTGAACTCTAAGCCTTAAACACTCTGAGCTCCATTGGGTAGTTTGACCCCTTCCTCTTTTAGATCCTTCACTGCTTTTAGAAACCCTTTCCAGCGTAATCTTTGACAGCTCTTCTAGCGTCCTCTCTACCAGCTGAGAAGATTTGGTTAGTAGTAGGGTGGGGTGTTCAATCTTCAGGGAAGTGGACTGGTTACAAATGCCCTGCTTTCCTGCTGATTCCGGTTACAAAACCCGACAGCGAATCCCCAAGGATTGCTACCGTCGGCTTGGTAACAGCTTGCCAGGATTCAGAATCTCATGTTCATCCAGGCACCTGGGGTGTGAGGTTGCAGGCTTGGAAGGCGTAGGGCAGTGTGCTGCGCAGGGTTGAATTTGTTGGGGATGTCAGCTGATCTTGCACTGTAGCTTAGGGTGTCAGGCGTGGGCTTGGGTATTATGAACTCTGGATGTCGCAGGGTTGCAATCACGCTCAAGCCGTTCAAAATCTACATAAACGATGATTATTCTCTTCCAGCTTTCATCTCCAGAGTCCAAAATCCTGGATCTCTGTTCCAACAGTCATTCGGTCCAACAAACATACAGCACGTCCCTCTCATCAAGGCCATAGGTCTTAAAGCGTACACAAAGGGTACGCTTGTTTTGGACTCGCCCAGATTGGCAACAAGATTCCCGCACAAGCCACAGGCAGAAATCCAACGATAACCCCGCCCCTAATAATTAGCCTCGGCCGAAACTACTTTAGCGCTCTGAGATGGGGCTTTCTTAGATCAAGGGGTGCCCTTAAGGTCAAAGGTTTGAGGTTGAGGGTGAAGGATAAAGACATGCTCTATATGAGTTCTAAGCGGATTATAGTAACCTGCTTCAAGGACTGTCCATAGCAATTGTGGATAGGCCTGACGTAGAAGCCCGACTAATGACCAATGGCGTGTTCTTCCAAAATCCTTATAGTATTTCAGTAGAATGTGCAACCGCTAAGCCCTAAACCCTAATCTACCCTATTGTGTGTTTATTTAGGCCCTCACAGTAATACTCATCTCCTGGATTTCTGCAATGGTCCCCCAGCGAAGAGGTTCCTGCAACTTGTAACCCAGAACCCCGAAACCTGGGAATAGAGTTTAGCGGACTTCGGGACACATGTGAGTGTTACTCATCAAAGAAATCCCATTGCATGCATCCGATTTGTTCAACGCCAGGGCTCTGAAGAGAAAAACTCATAAGTTTGACAAATTCCAATACTGACGCGCGCTCAGAACAGATAATGCGGACTACAACAAGACATGCGTTGCAAGGTATCTACTGAGGCTGAATACAAATCCAATCCTCAGCAGCAATTACTTGGTGACCGCAGGCCCCAAAATGAGGACTTCATGACTCAAAGCCCATATTGAAGCTACCAAACAACCCCGTATAACTCAACCCAAATCCGCCTAAACCCCTCAGTATGTACATGTGTAGGTGTAGGTGTGTATGTGTGCTCCTGTTTAGTTCCCTCGTACTTTGCTGAACCTGCTGTCCGGAGGGCTTCTTCAACCGCCACATCACGCCGATCGCATCCTCGCCCCACTCCTGCCTGAGGGCCGGAACTTTGCCCATGCCTCAGCCGTGGAGGTGCCAGAGGGTTTTAGGGTTTAGGGTTTAGGATTTAGGGGTTTAGGGGATTAGGGGTTTGGGGGTTTAGGGGATTAGGGCTTAGGATTTAGGGGTTTAGGGGATTAGGGGTTTAGGATTTATTGGTTAGGGGGTTTAGGGGTTTAGGATTGTTTAGGATTTAGGGTTTAAGGTGTAGGCATTTAGGGTTTGAGGATCAAGGTCCTCATGGAGTCCAAGAGCCAAATGTGCTCTAAAACAAATCTACCGGGCAGTCTTTAAACAAAAGGGGTTGGGTGTATTGTAAATGGAAAAAAGATGGGTACTGTCCTCAAGACTAAGAGTGGTCCTCGAGGGCCACTTTCGGATTTCCGTGTCAGTTTGAGGTAGTGTACAAGGCCATGCCTGAACAAATCTAAGAATTTTGGAAAAAGTGGGGAATTTGAAAAGAAAGCCTCTGCAGCCCGCCTACCTTACTGCTTGTTAGCACGGAATGCAGGACTTGATCCCTGTAGCAGCCCCCATGTAATCCACAAGAAGAGCTTTCATATCTTTTGCGAAACTGCGAAAACCCTACCCACTGAACCCCGATCCCAAACCCTAAACCTTGTGGTACTTGTAGATTCCATTTTCTTTCCCATTCTTTCATGCCCCCTCACCCTAAAATTTGGAGTAGCTTCCATGTTCTCTCCCATTCCCTACAAAGCAAGGACAGCACACAAGCCTCCGCAGAAGCAGAGGATCTTTGCAGGACGGTCCATCAAGGCCCTCCATGGCAACCCTCCCACAAACCAGCATGGAACACCAAAAAGGGCCCGAGGCTGTCCTTTGATGTAAGGTTCGTATCGGGTTCCATGTCAGCTCGGGTGAGGGTATATAGCTTGTAGGCCATGATTCTGAGTGAAACAAGTCCCTCACCAAAACCCTGAATCAGGCTCGCGCGAGGCAAGGTATCAAGCCCTAACACCTGAACCCGAAACCCAATAATGGGTTGCCGTTAAGGAACTGAAGTTACCATAATGGTATATATAGTAAATGATATGGTTTCCTCAATATAGCAACTTAACTTAAATTCAATTCCTTAACAGCAACCCAGAATATCAGCCGACAAGTCACCCGCACCATGCTCGCCGCTGACGACGCCACCGTGCGCCAACGCGCGCGCCCACATGCGCCTCTTCAATGTTGCCAAGCTGTTTGCTTCGGGCTTGGGCTGTGAGGGTTTGAGCATTTGAGGGTTTGAGGGCATCCTGTTTCAGAGTTCACGTCTGAGGCAGTATGTGGTTGCCATCGCTTGTTGAGTCCTCTCGCTTTAAGAAGGGTTGACCCTTTGCTCATACAGGCAGGATTCCGGGTAGCATGCTGCAATTATGACAGCTTGCGGGCTCCCAGCAAGAAGAGCAAAAGATGAGAGTTTGAACTTTGAGAATGCGCGGCCAACACCTGAAGAGCAATGCTAGGCATGCTAGGGATGTGTGGGGGCTGTGAGAGTACAGCGGTCCCCTGTGAGGACCCTACACCTGTGAGGACCCTACAGGAATTGCTTCCGGAAACGTCTATTTGACAGAAGAGCCGCAAAAGGAATTGCAGCATACTTCTAGACACACTGGTTTGTTCAAACAACGGGCCTACCCCAAACAAACAAGAACCTCGACAGGGGCCCGGCAAAGACTACTGTCCTGTCGAAGACAAGAGTAGACCTTCCACTGATTCCACTTGACCTCCCACATTCTTTCTCAGAATACCTTAGAAGCCTGGTTTTTCTTGTTGGGAGGTCTATTCGGGGTAGCCGCAACGCTGGCAATTCAGGGTTCCACATTACCCTTGGCACTTGAACAGCAGAGCCCTCTGCATCATGGCGCACTATCCCCCTCTCAACCCTAGACCGCTAACCCAAACCTCTAAACCGCAAGCCTTGAATCCTACCTAAACCCTAAACCTACTAAACCCTAAACCATAAACCTATAATCCCTAAACCCTGAACCCATAACGCCGAAACCCTAAATCTATACCCCCTAAACCCTAAACCTATAACTCCTATACCCTAAATCTATATCCCCTCAACCCAAAACCTTAGACCCTAAACCTAGAATCCCTTAATCCTAAACCCTGAACCCTAGACCTATAAAGCCTAAACCCTAAACATATAACCCCTAAACCCTAAACCTATAACCCCTAAATCCTAAACCTATAACCCCTAAACCCCAAATCCCTGAACCCGAAACCCTGAACCCCCAAATTTCGGGGAAAGGCCAGGAAGCCTGTCAAGCTGCTCCAGGGCCTCCACTTCCTGGATAATGTGGACCCCTGATTAATAACCCTTCCTTTTAAGGGCCTTCATGTTAGGATCCCTATTATAATCCATGTTAGGGGGATTGGGTTTATTCATCATGGGTCTGCATTACTTCCAGTTCTTTGGCTTAGAGTTTGTAAGGTTTAGGGTTTATAGGGTTTGGTGTGTTTAGGGTTTGGGATTTGTAGGGTCTTGGGTTTTTAGGGAGTTGAGGGTTTCAAGGGTTTTGGGGTTACGAGTCCATGTTCAGGCTTAAGATGCTTCCACTTCTTTGGCTTGGGGTTTTGGGGTTTAGGTTCAGTACTGCCCCCACCCAGTAACAGTCTATATTAGTGGTCCTATTGAGGGCTATATATAACCATATTATAGTTATTATCCAACTGTTACTGAGGGGGGGGGGCAGTATCCAAGGTTTAGGGCTTAGCAGTCAATGTTGAGGCTCTATTTTAGCTGGGGGAGGCCGGGCGGGAGGAGGTTCGTTAGACAGGGAGCGGTTAACAATTGCTAGAACCCTAAATCCTAAACCCTACAGCCCCAACCCCCCTACACGCCCTGAACCCCCACACGCCCTGAACCCCCTAAACCCCCCAAAACCCTAAACCCTAAACCCTGCCCTAAACCCTAAACCCTATTGTATCATAGGGTTGTCAGAAAGAACTTGTAGACTATGAATCAAGTTGGCCATCAGGTCGATGTGTCATAGATATGTCCCAGTAGGAGAATATGTAACTGGCTTTTAGTAGGGCATGTTTCAATAGATTATATAGGCAGTATATCGGGATTATATGAGTCTCTTATTCCCTGCGAAGGACCAGGGAGATAGGAGGACTATTCTCCGGGGCCGCATGAATATCAGGACTATCGGAGACGATCAGGGCCGGGGGAGGCTCCCTCGAAGGGGCCATCATCCCCTTGAGGCTAGGTGTCGACGACTCAAGGTTGGAGGAAGTTAGGGGGGGTCGGGCTGAAGTGCTACAACTGAAGCACTTGGAACCCTACATTCTACATATATCACTAGATCCCCAAAAGAAGGGCACCTACAGCATCCCCAAGGATGTTCAATGAAACAAGCCGTCATCCACGCAGGTTATGGTCCCTAAGCCGGCCTAACAATCCATCCTTGAATCCCGCCAAGAACCCCCAAGAGAATCTCGACAAACTTTCCTTTCCTCATTCCTCAGTACTAATACTAATATTAATAACAATAATAACAATCGTACTCATAATAGTAATAATGATAGTAGTAACAGTGGTAAGGTTTACCTTAAATGTGTGCTGGGATCCTGGCCTTTGGGTTTCCGTGGTCAAACAGCACCACGCAGTGGAAGTTGCCATCTGCCGCGTGTCCGAAGATGTTGCAGAGGAAACGGACGCCCGTCTCCTGGTTATCGAGGAAGGAAGAGGGGAATGATGTTCTGTTTAAGGTTTAGGGTTTAGGGGTTCTCTCTGGCTCTTAGTAGGGAATAAAGGAATATTATCCCTATATAATCCCTTATAATATATTCCCTTATTCCCTACTCAGAACCAGTAAGAGTTTCGGGTGTAGGTTTCAGGATCTTGTGACCCCGGATGTTTTGGCTGGGGGTGTCAGGGGTGTTGATTTTGGGCTGCCATGGCGCTAAGGGCTACAGGTGTCTACGTGCACCTGGCGATGTAGCTGTGGGATAGTCTTTAAGTCTTTAAGTATGTGTGAAGAAACCAGAGCACACTTGTGATTTGAGGTTGAAGACCCATGGCTTGAGCTTTATGGACTCAACGGAGCCTGCAAGGAGGCAGATGCGGGAAATGCTGCAAGTGCTGGCGCGCATGGAAAGACACCAAAGTTGCAAAAAAAATAATCACATGGGCAGTTCCCTAAATTGGGGTCCCAGTTTGGTACCCCTAAGTATTATGTGCCGTAATATAATCCATAACCGAAAGGGGCCCAAAATTTGGGGAACAACATTGCTCGCATGCATGCTTATTGCTAACACGAAGCTTCTCTGGTCGAGTTGTCAGACTCAGCGGATGACTCTTGCTTTTACTCCCAATGATGTCCCTAAACCTTAAACGGCGTGCCCAGCCCTCCAGTAGTAAAAACAGGAATAACAGCAGTAGTAGTAATAATCATTCTATTAATGGTAATAGTCATCAAAATAATAGTAACAATAAGAGTACGAATACTGATCATAGCAACAAAAATATAACAACAATAATGGTAATAATAGCTAATAGTAATAAAATCAAGAATACGGTTAATAATCAGAATAATGATAATAGTAAACAGTATACAGGCCTCTGCTGTTGCTGCGTAGTCAGCCTCCGTCTCCTCGATGAGCGCTGGGAACTCGCCAAGCGGGACGCAAACGTCCGTGGAAAGCCTTGGGTGCAAAGGCCCTGTGCCATGTGTCCTGCAAATACCACAACTGTAGCCATCACGACTACCATAACCGTTACTATTGCTGCTAATTTTACTACAACCATTGGCTACCTGACCAGCAAACATGGATTGCCAGAGCCATTGTTGCTGCTGCTGCTGGGTAAGGGCGTCTCACGGCAAAAAAGGGACGGATGCATTTGCCTCTCCGGTACCTCTACAAGCTTGAAAAGGGAGCTTGTGAACCTGAAATCCATCGAGCTGTGTAGCTTGTTCCTTCAAGATGTCGGACTGCTCCCTCCCACTCCACCTCCTCTAGTCCCCCTTAAGTAGATAGAACATGGGGTATAGAGGGTTCTTATTATAATATACCCAAAGCCATATTCTATCTACCTAAGGGTGACTATAAGCCCACACCATCTAAGTGAGCCCTGCGTTGCAATCCCTATAAGCACCCAAAACCTATTTCTTGTCCATTTGAGCTATAGTCTAAACGCCAAGTATCCCCCTTCATAACGCCTATAGCAGTCCCCTATATAATCCCCGATGTAAGCCCCCTTTAGGAGTTTAGACCCTAAACCCTAAGTCCTAAACCCTATATATATATAATCCCCTACATAATCTTTTTTTAAGGAGTGTAGACTCTAGCTCATTTCACTCTGCATGATACGATCAAATTTCCGAGTGCCGGCCGAAGTGGCCAGGAAAAAGCACACGCTCCCTTTAAAGTGTCATAGGGACTAGTATATCATTGTATATTATACAATATATTGGTATATTATGGGAAATTATGTCTCTAGTATACTATGCTTTATCTTACTATTTTAAAAGGGTTATAGGGGATTGCACAGGGATCATATTGGGATTATTTAAGGGATGTATAAGGATCAATTATATAGGGATTAGATTGGAAAAATAAAGGGGATATATTCATTGGGAGTATATAGGGATTATGTTGGGGATATATAAGGATTTTGGAAAAGAAAATGGAAACTGCTATTTAGGGTTTAGGGTGGCACCCGCGTGCAAGCACTCAAGCCCCCCAACCCCGACGCCGAAATCCTGCACCCAGGTGCTCACAACCGGCTTTGCAAGTATTTATATCCAACACCCCCACAAATAGGACCGACTCCTACGAATGAACCCTGTCATGCAACAACTACCAACAAAACGCTGTATTGCTCCTGGAACTCTTGCAATACTTTTTTGGGCTGCTTTCTGCGCATACGGATCACACTTACCTGGAGTCACAACGACCTCTGAGCCAGCAAGAGGCATGCGGACGTCCGTCGCGCCGCGCTGTACCATGTGCTGACGGTTCGACTGGCAGGAAAAGTAGGCGCCGCGCCTCCCGCGTACAAGGGCTTCAGGGGTAATGTACGGACCTATGTCATATTTGAGGCTTGTTTGAGGTACCCTATACCATACAAATATAAGGAGTCTGAGACCATCAATCCCTACATATCCCCAATATAATCCCAATATAACCCTTATATATCCCGAACATAACCCCAATATAATATTCAGGCCCCTATAGTGGCCTGTGGGTTGAAGATGAAGATATACCAAGTCAGGCTCAGGCTTTTGGAGTCTTTGTGGCTGCAAGATAACCTACTAATGCTTAAGGTTTAGGGTTCGGGGTTTAGGGTTCAGAGTGGGAGAGTGAATATACGTACCGTTATAGGGATATACATGGGGATTATGTAGGGATTATTCCAGGGATCCACTACCCCACTCTCCCTTAGGCACCAGGAAGTCAAAACCCTAAACCCTAAA
>CAJNIZ010004180.1:64206-75984 GCA_905231905.1 Symbiodinium pilosum
GGTGGTGGTTGTGGTGATGGCGATGGCGATGGCGATGGCGATGGCGGTGGCGGTGGTGGTGGTGGTGGTGGTGGCGGCGGCGGCGGCGGCGGTGGTGGTGGTGGTTATGCTGCTTGTGATGATGCTATAATACAGTAAGTAAGCATTACACTTCCCCAGCAGCACGAGGCCATGTTCAAACAGCGCACGTCTAATGACATTTTTTTTTTCGCACCTCCACCTGCATCTGGGTAACCTTCTTCACAGGCCTCGGGCGCAAGGTACAATCCATGGGCCCATGTTGGGGTTTTGGGTTTAGGGTTTCAGGCAGGCTGGGCACTTGCCAATTGCAGCTTCTCAGGATTTAGGGGGAGACCCTGTTGCCCTAAAACCCTGGGTGGGTGCCCGAGCAAACCTAGAAGGGGCCAGGGAGGGTCTGGGAAGCCGTGAGCCAGAAGAGGTGCTGCAACTTTGGGACATAAGGTGTACGGTGTACAGAAGGGGAATCTATATGTGATATGTGAAGTCTGAGAACTCCCCACCGAAGTTGCGTGAGACACTGAGCCTCTGGCACAGCTTCTTGCACAATCTTGGGCACCTGCAGGATACATCTTTCGAACTCAGAAGCTGTGTTGAGGATTTGAGGGAGGGTCGAGGGCAGTTCTACTATCTTTGGGGCGCTGAAGGTGTTGCCACGCAGCAAGGGCCATAGAAGGTGTTGTCATGCAGCAAGGGCCATGGTCTACTGTCCGCCTTTGAAATTATCAACTCCCATCCAGGTCTGCGCCATAAGGCAGATTGAAGCATCAATTCACGGAAGGCCCTCAGCACACCACTACAAGAGAAGACCTAGAATTTCGTCTCAAGTGATTCCTATGGCCCAATGGGAACGAACTGGAACCATTGCCATCTGGGCATCCATGTTACATTTTGCTCCTAAACCGTAAACTCTAAACCTTTCTGGGCAGACTCCCCGAAGTCCAAGCTTGACATTTCTACCTGCCAAAGCAGGGCCCACATATTGGGGGCTTGTCGACATCTTATGGTCCCTCTCTTGGGATCCCTATTATACTACGGCCCCTGATGTTGTGGCTACCCGACAATGTACCATGTTGAAACCCACCATGAAAAAGTTTAGCCATAGTCTGAGGTCACGGATACCCATGATAGTTGTGCCCTTGTACACATATCCGGAAACCCAAGCCTGAACAATCTTCTCCTGGAGGATCGGCTTCCTGCGGCTGAAAGTCAATCCATATGAGGTTAGAACCATGAGCCCATTATAGGGGTTATCTAGGGGTTTACATATAAGGGTTACATAGGAGGCTAGACAGGGGTGATATAGGGGTTTAGGGTTTAGGGTTTAGGGGTTAGAACCATGAGCCCTTGCTATGGGTCGTGTATCCAGGGGTCCTTATATGAGCTATAATCTAAACCCCGAGTATCCCCCTTGATAACCCCTATAATAGTCCCTTTTATAATCCTCTATAGAACCCTCCTTTAAGGAGTTTAGACTACAGCTCATATATCCATTATGCACCCCTATAAACCCTCGAAGCCCATATAAGAGCCCGTTCTTAGGACTCAGGAAACAGGTAGGGGCCCAATATTTGGGGCCCACGATCAGGACCTTAGAATCCATTGGGGGTCTGAGGGGTTTGGGCTCATGAGCTGCTGTGCAAGAATTACCCTAAGGCCCGGCAAGGATGAGTGGAGACCTGTTGAAACTCGTGCCGCAAGACAGGGTAATGTAGACCCATGATTAATAACCCCCTCCTTTTAAGGACCTTCTTATGAGGATTCCGATTTTTGATTCCCATTAAGGGGAAGGGGGTGTATTAATTCCGGGCCTACATTATAGTAAATCAGTAGGCCACAACCAGTTCTGAGCATTTGGGCGCTCAAGCATGCAGCAAGGCCTAAGGCATCCTAAGGTGATGCTCATGGTAGTTAGAACCTCTCCAGAAGGTTGAAAAAGCTCATATCGGGGTTTCCCAAAATTAGGGGTACCTTTAAATTAAAGGGGGATGTAGGGGGATTGTATAATACGGATATATAGGGTTGGTTTCGGGTTTCCCAAATTAGGGGTATATACCTTCTTGGTGGTCTCTATAATAAGGATTACAGTATTTGGTGGTTATTGGGGTTCCCCTATTTTGGGACACTACCATATTCAGATCCACATGCAAGCCTACCCATGGACAACCATGGTAGGCAGAGTAAACATCAAAAGAATTTCGGGTTTGAGGCCTATCTGCGTTGCCCAATGCTACACGGACGGATAACATTGTGGCCACCAAAGCACCTACAGCGAAGTGAACACTATTGCCCCCATCGGCTATGAACCCCTTTCAACTGTTGTCATCTGGCTGAACCACAGTCTACTAGCAATTAATCTGTAGTAATGATATTAACATGAGGAAGAAGGG
Source organism: Symbiodinium pilosum (assembly GCA_905231905.1). NCBI lineage: Eukaryota > Dinophyceae > Suessiales > Symbiodiniaceae > Symbiodinium > Symbiodinium pilosum. The sequence continues at coordinate 66,615 of CAJNIZ010004180.1, forward strand.
TCATTTTGGGAAGGATAATAGCAATTAAAAAAAACTGGACTGAAAAATGGACAGCAAGAACAACCAGCCGCGCAACAACAGCAACAAGCGTGTCGCCCCTGCTTTCAGCCTTCGCTTCACCACCTTCTGGATGGTTTTGGGCCGCTCGGTTTCGACCACCTGCCCAAAAATCAACAAGTCAGGTTGTCTACAGTAGAATTCATAGTGGATAGCCCTAATTCTTCTTCAGGGTTATGAGAGGCAATAAAAACATCCCGCAAATTCTAGATAATCCCCTGTATAACCCCCTGCTAAGGAGTTCAGACTATATATCTAATACTTCATGAAGCTGGCCTGTTCCTGAACACCGCGCGGACCAGCAAGTTTGAGGCCAAAGGCTTGCTGGCATTTGGATTTTGGAGGCTTGTACAGCGAAAATCCTGCCAGTCGGAGGTAGATAAGAGGACTCAGTCTTTGGTGTCGACCCTGAAGGGGCATGGGAAGGGCCTTGTCAAAGGAAAAACACCTCAGATACGATCTGCAGGCCATTGCTGACTTACCTGGCACGTCCCTCTGAAGTTGAAGCGGTCGGGGGGGATAAACGCGTGGACGGTGTGCAAGGAACGACAAGGTCATGCGGAACCTCGGGTTCCCGGTCCTGGCCAGGACAAATAGCAAACTAACAAGCAGAAGGAATACCCCCCTTCCCCTAATATCAACCCTAAACCCTAAACCCTCATATCTTACAATATATTGGAAATAAATGGCCAACATCTGGGGGTGGGGAGTCAGACATCCGGGGGAGGGGATTGCTCCGGAGTAGGCTCTCCAATTGCCAGGCTTGGCGGAAAGACTCCAGAGGGCCTCTGCATTGTTTCAGACTCAACTGCAAACCTAGACCCTAAACCCATGTAATCAACAATGTAGACCCCTAATCAATAAACCCATCCCCTTAATAGGGATTGAAATAGGGATCCTCATGTTAAGGCCCTTGAAAGGAGGGGGCTTATTAATCAGAGTCAGAGGTCTAAATTAATCGAAACACTCGCACAAATCGGAAGACGAGCCCTAAATAGATACAACACTCAGGTCATGGTGCAATTAAAGCTGCAACGCCTTGAAGTTAAAATCAAGGTTGCAGCATATTGGTGCATTGGGGAGCCCTTCTGTTGAGAAACCATATCAGAAGGACAACTGCCCACCAGACTTCAAACCGGAAACCTGGGCTTTGTGCTCATCAGGTTATGATCGCCGTTTAAGTCGGGCCCCGCCTACTAATCGTGACTACAAAGGATACTGGGTATCTATATGCGAGAAGTTCACCTCCCACTCTCACTAACAATCAATTGCATCCACTACTAGCACCAAGAAGAAGACTAGTAGCAACAATTATCAGAAGAGTAGTAGTCACAACGATACAAGAAAACCACACTCATGATGTTAATGCCACTACTAAGCGCCAGCATTCAAAACAACAGGCGGCCTGCACATGGTGCTGGCGCACGCGATCAACCCAATTGCGCTGAATCATTGGCACCTTTGGATGGACAAGCTCAATCTATTGCAACCGGCTAAATGCCTGCATGTGCCACGCACCACTGCGGTTGTGGGTTCGGAGAGACGTTGCATTATAGCTTCCATGAACACTGTTGGGATTTTTTTGGCGACTACTGTGTTTAACTATTCCGGCTTCAACATTGCATCCGAAACCTTGAAGTCAAAATCCAGACAGACAAGCTGCGTGGATGATCTTCTCCTCGATCTGGACCTTGTTGCGGTAAACCAATTGAGAGTTTCGGAAACTCGGAAGCCCACCGAGAAGCAAGTCGTGAGGGGTTCTGTGAATAAGGGATATTTTGAAATACAAGTTCGATATTGGGCGGGGCACGCGACATTGAGCCAGCTCATTTCTCCAAATGCTCAGGATCCGGTACTGTTCAGCTATTGGCGGAAGAAATATCGCGTTGCACCGATAAGAGCTCCCGGGGCTGTGAAGCAAAGTTGCTCCATGATCAACCCCCGCTGAAAATCGCACTCCTTGTGAAAAAACTTCCCTGATGCCCCTTGCTGCAGAGCCTGCACCTGGAAGTAGTTGAGTGCAGACGGGCTAGACCCCAAGAGCCAAAGCAATCCACACGGTTTAGGGTTTAGGGCTTAGGGTTTCTCAGGCGGCCTACCTTCGGCACTTCCACGATCGTCTCGATGATCTGCGGCCGGTTGACCTGACCATAAACCTATTGATGGCCATATTGGAGATAGAACATCTGAGGGCTAAGTTGATGATGGTCTAGAATTTAGGATTTAGGGTTTAGGGATGTATTACCCCAATGATGGGGGATAGAATGGAAAATGAAATGGAAAAAACATGGACGTTGGTGTTATATAGGGATCATGCTGACGGCCCTATGGCTGTATTTTCGGGGTAATGGAGAACCCAGTTGAACAGAAATGGAAAATCAAAGGGGAACTGGGTTTATATTGGGCTTTATAAGGGTTTAATGGAGTTTAGGGATATTACACCAATGATGGAGAATCAAATGGATAGTCACATGGAAGATAAAATGGATATAGGATTCATATAGGGATTATACAGGTATAAAAAGCCACAGTAATGGGGAATCAAGTGGAAGAGACGTTACAAAAACGAATGAAATGGAAACCGTGGTAATATGGGGGGTCAAAAGGGTTATGTAATGTAGAAGCCTGAATAACTATCAATGCTATTGCCTCAAAATCGATGCTTAACCATAGTGCATCAAGCGCATCGCCCAAAACCCGAATCAAATCGGCCCCTGCCTAAACCCTAAACCCCTAAACCCTAAATCCCTAAACCCTAATCCCTAAACCCTCAATCAGTAAACCCAGTACTGATTCCCTGCTATGCTAGGCACCTCTATCCTTCCGATGCCGTGCTACTGCAGATCAGCGCTCTAGGATTTGATCTCACGATGGCTTGCAGCTCGAAAAGCAAGAAGGGCCAATTTTTGGAACTATCTATTTCTGCTGCTGCAAAGTAGCAATGACTTTAATCATGAGTTTTGCATCCCATGCTACTGCCAATCAAACTGAATTCTTGCCAAGCCACTGAAGGTCCAATCATCTCAAAGGAGCGAAGGAAAATCCCACAATCTCCATGTCCTAAACCTTAACCCCAAACTCTAAACAATCACGTACCCGCCAAGACGGGACCCCAAACTTGAGAACCCTCCCAATTCCCAAACTCCGGGCGCCCCTGTTCTTTTTGAGGCCCACCAAATACGGATCATCAAGGCAGCGTCGTGGTCCAAATGATGGAGTATATAAAGGAAATTGGACTATCCAGACAGTATATTGGTACTCTATAAGAATCATGTAGGGGTGATATTTCAAGTACATAGGCATTGTACAGCATAAAAAAAAATAAAAAAAGGTGTGACTTGGAGGTTCCTATCTCGCCAGCAGTCGGGTCGCCGGGATGATTTGCTCCACAAGCTTGGGGACAACCTCTTCCTCCGGAGAGTTTACGGCTTTGGGGGTGAAGGAGTCGAGGCTTCAGGTTGAGGATTCCAAGGATTTCAGGCTTCGGTGTGAGGATTTGGGGAGTTAAAGGCTAAGGGTTGAGGACTTGGGAATTTGAGGCTTGGGGATGAGGATTCCACAGGTTCAAGGCCCTGACTTTCGGCGTACAGGCTGATCTACATTTAGGTGCTCAGGTTTACTTACATATAATCCCTATATGATCCAGACACAAGTTATTCTCATATTTCCTACTTAGAACCAGTAAGTTTAGGGTCTGGCCAGCTCATGTCCACAGGGTTTTCGTAGTTGGCTGCAAGAGTTGAGGGATGGTACAGCTCCATCTCAGGGAGATGACAGAAGAGTCATGCCGGGTCTCTCTGTATGTATGCATCTCTGTATCTATGTATGTATGGATGGATGGATGGATGGATGGTGGCAGGACATTCCCACATCTGCCACTAGCAACAACCAGCCTGAAGACTTGGAGGAACTTAGCAGATTTGGCTTAGCTTAGGCTTAGAGTTGGCAAGAGATATGGGGGCTTCAGGGGTCCTTTTTTGGGGTCCCCATAATAAGGACTATAGCATTTTAGAGCCTATATTGAGGTCCCCCTACTTTGAGAAACTACCATATATCCGATCTCATTGTTGCAATAACTATCACGTAATAGATGGCAATGGTAGTCATGAGGGGAACTGGAGTAAAGGTAATATACTGAACGTGCATAACTGTAACAAACACGGGGGGCCCTGAACAACAGGAGACTGAGCCCAGAGGAACCCTGTGATTTGAGTACACACCCACAATAAAGATAACCACGATAAGGAAGGCCATTTTCCGCCTGCTCCACGACGACTGGCACCTCCACTTCCTGGCAAAGGGCTTGAGGTTGCGAAGTAGATTGTTCTTTTCACATTTTCACATCTTTTTCAGGGATAGAGAAGGCATACTATAACACCATGTTAGACATTACAGAGGTATGATTGTGATTTGCCCGCATCCAGGTCAGAGAAGAGCACGTTGTTCTTGGGCTGCTTCGAAAACATGGCTGTTCAATGTAGCGAAGTTGTGACAGCATTTGACATCATTCTTTCCAAGCCCAGCAGGCCTCAACGGTACATCTCAACCATGCAGAGGAATGGTCGCAGGAAGAGAGAAAGAAACTTACTATCCATCCTCCAGAACCCTGCCAGCAAGTCAGACTTTACATAGCCCTTGTGGGCATCAATCAAAACACTGGGGCATGATGGAGGTAGGCAACAATGGACTTGGTGCCTGCATAGTCGGTGACTTTGGAATCCGACACAAGCTATCCAGTTCGCATGTCAAGCTCAAGAACCTCATCAAACTGTAAAGCCGCAGAACCCAAAGTCAAGGGTTCAGCCGCACAGAGCTTTGCCTGTGATTGGACTCACCCAGGGAAAATTACAGCTGCTTGGCCAGAATTGGGTCAATTTCGAAAGACACTCTGGCACCCCTGAACCCTAAAACGTTCCCTGTGCGCCTCCTCGACTACCTGCGGCACGGGCACGTCGATGAGGCGCTGAATGGGCCGATGGATCACGCGCTCCTCGTGAGACTTGCAGGTTCAAGGTTTAGAGCATCTCGCTTTAAGTTTAGGATTCCCGGATCTCCAAATCAAGTGGAGGCGCAGTGCTCTAGTGCTTGCACACTACCTGTTGGTAACATTCTAGCTCGTCTAGCAGTTTAGCAGCAGCCGCGGGCTCTGGACCACACACTCTAGGATGTGGGGACCTCCTTTTAGGAATGGTTCCGCAAGGACTAGTTTGATAAACCCACATACCTAACCAGAAAAAGAAGAGCCTATTGCCCGAGGACAGGAGGGTTTGAAACTTGGGTGGCTGAGGGTTCCCAAGTCCTCAGACCTTTTGAAGAAGCCTCGAACCTCTGCCCTCAAATTCTAAGCAGCCCAAACAACTTACTCCGTCTCCTGCTGCATCATCACTGGCAACGGCACGACTTCTTCACTGATGCGGGGCACAGGGACCTCCACTTCCTGGCCACTTTTGGAGGAGGGAAATCGAGCAAGGGTTTGAGTGATTGGTAGCTGTGAGCTACTCAGCTACACTTGACAGATTTACAGGAGCTTGACGTCTTTTGTCATACTCGGACCTATCTCTTTGCGGAAGGAGTGCAAGTGTCAGCGATCACCCTGGCACGGGGAATGCATCCAGCAAGGCTACAAGTCTGGCCCTCATGTCAGCCTCCTAAGCCAAACAAGTCTCAGGTCATAAGGATCCCCACAGGAGGCCAACGCACAAAGAGATTTTTCAATTCGTCCCAGATGGCATAGGCTGTGCGTCTGCTGGAAATTCTATGCCAATCAAAAGGGGGGCTGTGGCAATCAGAGTTTGTGTCCAGGGTCGAAACTTTTGCACGCGAGAAGAGCATGGGCTACTAAGCTGCCAGACCTTTCTGAACGCTGTCGGCAGGTAGCTTAAAAAAAATCTTAGTAAGTGCAGCACTTCAAGACACTAATTCCTTTCGACGGTGGTACCAACATCGGCCACATCGACATCGTCCATGTACGTTGGCCACACTACATCAGGAGCCTCGCACTCCAAACCCGGCCACAAAAGCGCAAGCTCGAACATGCGGCTCGCCTTAAGTTTGACGGCCTTCTGCACATCCCAACAATATTATGGGTATATAGGGATAATGGAAAAGAAAATGGAAACTACTATAGTATATTTGGGTTATATTGGGAATAATGGAAAAGAAAATGGAAACATATGCAGCCTTTGTAGAATGATACGCGCGCCCCATGGCATGTAACAAAGAAGTGGTGCGGAAGTTTCAAGATAGGCTCTGGATGAAGCATCTTCTCTGCTTGCGGAAGGAGCAGGTCCCCTGAGCCCCTGGTTTGGACGGAAGAGATCCAGCATGGGGACCACAATATACTATAGTAGTTTCCGTGTTCTTTTCCATTATTCCCAATATAACCCCAATGTACTATAGTAGTTTCCATTTTCTTTTCCACTATTCCCACTATAACCCCAATATACTATAGTAGTTTCCATTTTCTTTTCCATTATTCCCAATATAGCCATAATATTTTCCCAATGGGTAGATGCTCCTTATTCCGGGCCTGCTCCACAACCACTTCCTTCCGCCGCTTCTGGGTGATGACCTGCATCTTCCATTGCCCCCCCCCTTTGGGGTAATATTGGGGTTATATTGGGGTCATATTGGGATAATGGAAAACAAGATGGAAACTACTATGATGGGTTATATAGGGGGTATGTACGGGTTATATCCTCATGTTGATGGGTTTCTATGCCAGGGGCCTTTTTCACTGCTGCGGGGGCCCAAAGTTGAGAAGAGCTTGCAAAGTAACTAGCAACAAACATACTGCTACCTGCAGTTACTAAGCAATGATTAGAGGGTAGTACTGCTGGTGCTCTTAGGAATGGCCGCATCAGCGAGACTGGTGAGCAGTCAAAGTCGGTAAGCAAGTGGGCCCGATGTTCGAAGAGAATGCTGCACTCGTAGAAGTGTAGGCGGGGTAGTGGGCAAGAGAAGATTCTGATAAGAATTCAGGCTTCTACATCGCAACCTTCAGGAAACCCCAGGCCTTTCCAAAAAACGACCAGTGGTTAAGCGTACAACCAACCAGGCGGTAAGAAGGAACACACATAGAAAAATCCATGTATTTGGGGCCTAAATGCCAGGTTCCGCCAGCACGGGGCTTTCCTTATGGGTGTCGATTCGACTTGCCATCTTGACATCTTCAAAGGTAAATGCAAGATATCACGCCCTGCAAGGAAGGTTGAGGAGCCTAGACTCTGAACAGCAACCAGCACCTAATCCCTCAACCTAGGCAGCTCCGCCTGAATGATTGGATTTCCAACATACCTGTTGTTAACAGTTCATGCAAGGTCGTACATAGGGACTGTATGGTAACTCTGTTCAGATCCGCATAAGGCCTACTTGTATAGGGGTGCCCTCATGCAGAAAAAAGCTCATGTGATGCCGGAGCCTTAGGTACCTGCACGATCTCTTCTTGAAATACGTTGACAGGCACCTGCTAGCTGCAAAGCGATTGGGTTTGCGGTTTCGGGCTGTACAGGTTGGGTCCAGGGTCTAGGTTTTAGGATTGAGGATCTGGGGCCTAGGGTTCAGTCTTTAGGGTAAAGTGGCTGCTGCCGAATACAAATCACAAGAAATGTCCCCAGACACAGTCCCACTTCAAAAACCTGTCAAAGCGTGTACATCATTCAGCCTCCCAACCCTAAACTCTAAAGTCTTGCAAGTGGTAGGGTTGAAGGACAGCCCTGTCCCAGCTTCTTGCCTTCTGTCATCCTTATATACCCCCATGCAGCCCCTATATAACCCCTTTCTATTTCTATCCCATATGGATCCTTTATATGGGGGCTTCAAAAAATCAGGGGCCAATCTTGGGGAGCCCCTTGTTCACACGATAGTATTTTATAGCGGTCCATACTTGGGGCCCTTTCCAATGTTCCTCGAGTTTGGGCGGACCCCCATGACGATATTGTGAATTATAGGGTATTGTCGCGTCGGGGGTTTGCGTCCGAGGTTGCAACCATGCTGGCTAAACCCTAAACCCTGGATCTTGAGGGGGTTCTTACTGGTGCTGAAGGGGGATTAGGGAGAATAAGTATCGTGCTGACACCAGAAGTGGCTCGCAGGATGAAGGGCCCACCTGCCATATTTCCTGGCCCTAGCTAGGGGTTCATGTGAAAATGGAATTGCTGGGCTAGGGGTTCATGTGAAAATGGCATTGCTGGGGTTTAAGGATAGTGCCCAATGATGGAGAATCAAATGGAAAAGAAAGTAGAATGAAATGGAAAGCGCGATTAATTATGGTAATTTGGAAGGTTTAAGGCTAGGTATAGGTATATCACGAAACACTCGTGCAAGTTACAATGAGTAATCATAAGGGACTATATGGTTCTCTGGGCTTTTCTCCCCTACCTAGCTCACCCTTAAAACTCGGAAACAAACCCTAAGCCCTGAGAACACAAACCCTAAAGCCTAGTTCACCCTCCGGCTTCAAGGTTTGCTGATCCTGACCCCAATATACTATGGTAGTTTCCATTTTCTTTTCCATTATTCCCAATATAACCCCAATATACTATGGTAGTTTCCATTGAGGCAAGGACTCCTTGGGCAGAGGAAGGATTTCCAAATTGCGGGTATTATAGTCTCAGGTTGTGGGGTGTGGCCTCAGGGAGCCAAGATAAGAGCTGGAGGCATGTCTTACTCGCCTAATGGAAGAAACTTGACACCTGAAGCTCAGAAGTCTGTAGCTCCAGAACCCTTGTGGGCCCTACTTCTCCGTTCTTCAAAATTGGTTGCAAGATTCCCTCATGTCTTCCAAATGCTATAAGCAAAGCAATGCGAACTCAGGAAGCTCTGTGAAACTTGATGCTACTCTTAGTAGCAATAGTACTACGAATACTAAGAATAAGGAGTTATAATAGAATTAATAGTAAGAACTATAATAGAAATAGCAGTAGTCATAATAGTAGTAATGACCGTATAATATCAATCATAAGGGTCTTTAACCTCACAAGCCCCTGACTTGAAGCCCAGCCTCTTGTGGAATTGGCTTTGGTTTGTGAACCGTCCTGCGCAAGCTTTATATTACTGGGGCTTAGCAGGGAATAGGCGAGTACATTTATTAGATAGGGATCATATACGATATATATTCCCTTGTTCCATACTAACCACCAGTAAGTTACAGGAAGTGCTTAAAAGAATTATGGCTATAAGCAGGAAAGCTGTAAGCTTGCACTGAAAATCATCTGGGAGTCTCTCGAAAAAGTCTCAGCATAAACCATATTGACCCACAAACAGCCCGGCGGTGGATCTGGGTGGGTATAGTCCCCCTTATGGCTTTGGGCAT
>CAJNIZ010004180.1:82636-99322 GCA_905231905.1 Symbiodinium pilosum
TCGCTTTCGAGAGAGAGAGAGAGGGGTTGAGGGGTTTAGGGGTTTAGGGTTGAGGGCTTAGGGTTTAGGGGTTTAGGGTTTAGGGTATACTCTGAAATGGGGCAGATTCCAAGGGGTGCCTCGAATTGGACAGACACCACAAGAAGCAAGCTTTCCACGGGGATCGAAACCTAAGTCCTAAACTCCAAATCACTGAGTCCTAGACTCCAAAACCCCCAATCCTAAATCTGAACCGAAGCCCGCCTTGCACGGCCAAATTTGTCGCCACCGCCTCGGCGGCCGCATCGCGATCGGCGGTGGAGACCTCCGCACTGGATGGACAGTGACGGTTTGGCAGGGTTTTGGGGGTTGAGGTGTTATGGTTTAAGGTTTGGGGGTTTTGGGTTCAGGTTTAGGGCTTAAGCATTCTGTCTGATTTCTTCGAAATCTTTTGCTACAACACAGCTAGCTCAAGTGCAATGGTGCTACTGCGTATGATTACTTGTTTCGCCAGTATCAGTTAGAGCACTCTCGTGCAGCATTGCTACTTATGCTGGTCTTCTACGTTTCTGCGAAACTACGACTAACCTTAGTAGTAGTTTCCAGTTTCTTTTCCATTTTCTTTTCCAGTGTCCCTAATATCGCTATATAACCCCTACCAATACTCTTAAACCCTAAAACCCTAAAACCTCTTATCATCATGTTTCTACTGTGTGACGATTCGTAGCACCAGTCCTCCCTCCTAATCCGCTGCTCATCTGCACGGCTCTTACACTTCCTCCCGCTACTCTTCCTTTATATTCAACAGGTAAAGCGTTTATGCCTCAATGGATGACTCTGAAACAGTTATAGGATTCATGCACGAATATGTGCTAGGATCACAAGAGAGGACAAATCCCAACTTGGAACATACCCATCGCTGCAAGCCTCGTAGAAGCGCACCGTGCGCGTTGAGAGGTCACTCCGCATGGCTGCACGCTAGGCATCAGGGACACACTTTGGCGCCATGCTGGAAATTTACAAGTTCGGTTGGGCTGGGCTGGAATGGCTGACGGTTTAGGCTTCCCGGCTCGTGATGCCACACTTGAAGCCTAAGCGATGTCATGCTGGACATGGTGGCTTACTGGACCTGAACCTCGTGTTTCCCTCATGATGCTTGTCGCCAGAAGCAAGTGAGGTATGGGCATTGAAACTACCTTCCGGCATGTAGTTGCTCATCTGCCGGCATGGGTCTCGCGAATCAGGCTTTTGGTAAGAAATTGAAGGACGCCATGTGTTCCATGACATGCGGCGGCTACAGGCGAGAAATGGCCGCGGCCATGACAGGTCTGAACCAAGAGTTTGCGTTACTATGAAACAACACAGGATTGTATAATATCAGTTCAGTCATGGGAAAGAGAAGAGATTGCGGCATTTCCTGCCTCCAACACAAGTCGCATGTAAACCACCAATAGTTATTGTTGGGGTAATATCCCTCAACCCTAAACCCCATATAACCCCATTGTAGTTTCCATTTTCATGTCCATTATCCCTATATAACGCCGATAGAACCCTTAACATACTATGTTATACGTGGACTTTGAAGGCTTGCAAGGTTGCTTTGGGTCATTCCGCTTACAATAACAGTTACCACAAAGGGTACAAGGATAATGACCCCTCCAAAGTAGTAGTAGTAGTAGTAGTAGTACTAGTACTAGTAGTAGTAGTAGTAGTGGTAGTAGTAGTAGTAGTAGTAGTGGTAGTAGTACTCCTTAGTGTGGACCCGAACATAGAAAAATTCCCCAGTCTAAACCCCAGATACTATAACACTCAATATAGACCGCAGCATGCCACAATTATCTACGATGTGCCATACTCTCGCCAAAAATGTTGACACACTCTCTGAATGGCCCTGAAACCTGCAGACGATTGCACACAGCTTACTGGCTCTTAGTAGGGAATAAGGAAGTATATAGGGTTTAGGATTTAGGTTCCGGGATTTAGGGTTTAGTGTTCAGGATTCAGGGTTTAGGATTTATGGCTTAGGGTTGGAATACAGTATATAGGGATTATACAGGAATTTTCTTCCCTTGTTCCCTACGAAGAACCAGTAAGACAGCGGACATGTCACACCACAAAATTCACTCGCATTGCAAGTAGCATGGGGGATTCAGTACACATGGGCCCCGAATCTCAAGCACAATAAGCTGCAACCCTGATTATAGCGACTCCCCCTAGTCTTTCGAAACCTACACTTGGCCCCAACACTTACATGGAGCGTAGGGGTGAACTCTGGCGTGATTAGAAGCCTTCAGTCTCCCATAGTACTCGTTCAGCGGTGTAGGGTTTAGGGGTTCAAGAACATCAAATGCTTGCTGAATGTTTTCATGGGTCTGCTAAGCCCTAAGAGCCCCGCGGAATGGTGCATGCTGCTCCAGCACTGGCTTTACATGAACTGAACCTAGGCCTTCCCGACCAACACTTCCAGTCTCCCTTCAACGACTCTACCACGAAGGACTCGCCAACGTCCTACACGCCTTGGCATCCGCGCCCCCAGTTTAAGATACTTTTCAGGAAATGAAATGTATTACAAGGGCAACCGCCTCCTCGACGACCTGCGGCACAGGGACATCCACCAATACCTCAACCTCAGAGGCTGCAGGGCATTAGTTAGGGTAATGGGGTTAAGGTTAGCTGGACCTCCCACCCAGTAATAGTGACAATAAGGGATAGTGGCAATTATATTTAATAATGTCTTCACATATTTCTATTGTACCACTATTACAGGGTGGGGGGTCCTCCTCAGAGGGTTCATCTTCAGGGTTCAGGGGTGAGATGTTAGGGTTTTGCTCTCAAGGACACTGGGAAACCCTAGCCCCTAAACCCTAAACCCTAAACCCTAAACCCCTAAACCCTAAACCCTAAACCCCTAAACCCTAAACCCTAAACCCAAAGTTGGTCATGAGCAGGACACCTGAAGCCAAAACCACCTTACAGCCCGACTTGAGGTAACAGCTCCACATATTACTGCCCATTCACCTATAAGCAGGGCTTTTGCCAAACAAGCATTCTAGCTGGCCTCTAATACTTATAAGGCTAACTCAAGAGAGCACAAGTTTGACAATCCACTGCTGGGAACCTTTTCGAACAAAATGTGGTGAACTAAGCAGGCCCTTTTGTGATGGGTAGCCTTGCCCCACGCATGGGCTCAAGATCTAGGATTCCAGCTTCCGCTGAAAAACTGCAAGAGCCATATGAACCTCGTTGGCTGGCTGAGAAGAAACTCAACGAAACTTGGCCTGCAAAATAAAAAGTTGCAATCAAAGCGATTGCTGACCTTGAACAAGTACAGCAATTCGCGACCCTGACCTAACAACACGCCTAAATAAACCCAATTCAGATGTGTATCAAAAGGCCTGGATCCTCTGGGCCATAAACACCCTGAAGCCGGAGACCAAGGACAAATTCTTGCAAACCATTTGGCAGCACACCTGCTGTCGTTTGCCGTCCTTTGAAGCCTATGTAATGCCGACGTAGGCAGCCCTGCACCACCCTCTTCCTAAAACATGCCACTATTAGTATTACTGCTGCAATTATTATTACTGCTGTTACTACTACTTGTATTACTATTATGCGCTCAGAACCCCAAGCCCCCTAAACCGTGGAAGGGTTGCCTAAACCCAACAGCTGGGGCCCGAAGCCTGTCGCTGCTGTATCCGCTCCTCGGTGAGAATCCTGGCATGTCAGCCATAAGAACAGCAAGGCAAAGGTTGAAGCTGCTGAACGAATTCTGCAGGAAGACCCTACTTGGATGGGTTTAGGGTTTAGGGTTTAGGGAATCCTGATAACTTACATGACTGGCTGCGGTTTCTAGCTTCCTTAGGGCCCTGCAGTATGTAGTCAGTCAATAAGGCTTGGGAAAGTGCGCTATGGAGCAATGAAAGTTCAAGAATTTGTCATACCAGCTGGCATCTGAAACTATCAGCTTGAGAATGTGAATAAAAGAAATCCCAATATAAAACCTACCCATATATAAACCCGATATACCCTATTATAGTAGTTTCCATTTCATTTTCCATTATCCCTATAGAACCCCAAAATCTGGTAACAGTAAGGCTCACTGCTGAGAGCTTGATCTGTACACCGCACGATTGTCAGCTTTGAAAGTAGTGAACCTGAAAAGGGACGGACCTCATGTGGGAGTTTCCCTAAACAGCAGGCCCTTTGAAGACCCCAGTATACTATGATCCTTCGTATAGGGATGCAAACCTCATGTATCCCAAGAAAAGCAGTCGATCATTGTTAGCACATTTACGTGCAGTAAGCAATGCGCACGAAGAACAAAAAACTCCAAAAAATGATCCAGCACGCGAGAAACACCTGCATTCCAAAGCCCGCCTGGGCACTTTGACGATCTCTTCCACGAGCTGCTCATAGGGGACAGGCACAACCTCTCAAAATCATTATTGGCATTAATATCACTATCAGTACTGAAATTACTATGATTGCTATTATTACTTTGCTGGTACTATTGTTACACCTGTATTTCCACATCGATTGCTGGGCTTCTCTGACTTCAGGGTGAAGGCTTCGAAGTTAGGCTGCGCTGTCGATTTGGGATGGCGGGTCGTGATTCAGGGGCTCGGGGAATGATGCTTAATTTGGGGCTCCAAGGCGCATCGCTGATGATGCCGGGTGTGACTCAGAAAGTTTGGTGGCACAAATCGCTTTCAAAGTGGCGTGGCTGGGATTTCGGGTCTCTCGTTTACGGGAGGAAATTGGAGGGCCTGGATGAGGAATCTCGTGTCAGCATCTGTGAGAAAAGCTGGCTTGGGGCTTAGGGCATACAACTTAACATGTAAGGGACGTTGGAGGACAAATGATCCACTTGCAGGGGTCCGCTGTTTTGGAAAACCGCAGCCCTCAACTTCCTTAAGCCCTGAGCCACTTCAAGGTGCCCCTGAGAAGCCTCAGGTAGATCCCAAGAGCCACCGCAAAAATGACAGACCCTCTAAGAAACCCCGAACTTCCTTCTAATGACCTTCCAAGGATCCTTCTGTGGGGATCTGTCCTATGTGGGGGTCGGGGGGGTTAGAAATCTACTCGGAAACCCACTCCTAAACCCTAGCCCCTAAAAACCAACACCCCGAACCATGCAGTGCCCGACACCTTCGTGACCTCCTCGAGCTTCTCCACATGGTGGACATCGGGGATGTCAATGTATTGGATCTGCATCACTGATACTAGCCAGCAGTAGGGGTAGTAGAGGTGGTAGTGGTAGTAGTGGTAGGAAAAGAAGAAGGAGTAGTAGTAGTAGTAGTCGTAGTAGTAGCAGTAGTAGTAGTAGTAGTAGTAGTAGTAGCAGCAGCAGCAGCAGTAGCAGTGGTAGTGGTAGTGGTAGTGGTAGTCTGTGGAAGCAGTAGCAGCAGTAGCAGCAAGAGCAGCAGCAGTAGTAGTATAATACTAGTAGTTGTAGTACTAGTAGCAGCACTAGCAGTAGTAGCAGCAGCAGGAGTGGGAGCGACTATGATTTTGCCATTATCATTATACTCATCGTTGTCGTCTCACATTTCCTATACTGAAGTCTGAGCTATTGGGGGAGCAATGTTTGCCGTGATTAATCTTTATCAAACACATGAATATGAAAATGATGCATCGCTGCACCACAGGCTGCCGTGGGTGCATGTCGAAACGTTGCACCGTGCGCCCCAGAAGGCTACATGCGACAACTTTTGACTGTTCATCAGAGTCTGCAGCTTACAGGCTGTTGGGAAAGGCCTCCTCTGTGATGATAGGAATGTCCAGAAACTCCTGTTTCAGCTCCTCCTCGACCAGTGTTTCCTGGGAAACGATCTGCAGTTTTAGCGATCGAGTCTGATGAGGCAGAGGGTTAAACTTTAGAGTTGCGGTTTTTGGCTCAGGGTCAAAGTTGAGCATGTACTCTTCTTGTATGCCACTATAACATAGACTAGTCTCTGCACCACAAGCCATGGTGAGAAAGAGTGATTTACAGGTCTGTGTGTCCAGCCTTGAGAACTTGACGTAGGGAGTTGCAAGTAGGCGCGGTGCGAATGCTCCATCAGTAAACTCCAATCCTCCTTCACTCTGAGGCATCCATCTCAGACCTTGCTTTTCATTCAAATGGCTGGAAACTGCGGCAGGACAGCGCTGTCAAAAATACCCATTTAGTAAGCTCGGGAATCGGCTGAACGCTGTGATGCTGTCTGAAGACTAGGAAGGTCCGAGTCACTCATCATAGCTATGGAACTGTTCAGAGCTGGAATCAGCTACTGTCGGCCCAACTCCACCTTGCCGGTACCCTTTTACTACGTCTGTAGACGTCCTGAAAGTCGAAACCTGTAAATTGAACATCTAATTCTTCGCCCAACGCCATGTCAGTGCTGCCTGGCCATGCCAAATGAAGTATAGCTTGTGAATCTCTACTTCAGCCCCGTGTCCCTAGAAATCACTCAAATATGAATATGCATCGGAGCATCCCCACGTTGCTGGATGATCTGGGGCGGCCTTGGCAAGCATATGGCAATCTACACCTTTCCTACAACTTTCTTGCTGCGGCCTACCGTAGAAACCTGAAGAGCTGGAAAGTACAGTTGCGTGTCTAAGGGTAATGATATCAGGAGGAACTGCACAATGGGCCTGGAGAGACTGCGATCCCACGCATGTTAAATCGCGTGCAGAGCCCGACGCAGCTTCCTGTCGACATGCTAAATGTTGTGGCCTTGGTGCCTGTGCGGCTTGTGCTGAATGCACGCAAGGCGTTGCTATTTACACTGTACAAGTTTGTGGGTGCTCCTCAAGCCCCAAGCACACTGGGGTCGGAATGTCAGGGTAAATGAAATATCCACGATGGAAGTCCTGATCCTAGATTGATGAAGCCTCCTTTCCTTAAAACAAGAAGCCCACGTCCCTGCAGCCTCTGTAAATCCATGTACCACTTTCTTGTCCATAATCACTATTGATTCTCGTTAACAACTGTGAATATGTGGAGGGTTCCAAGAATCAGGGGTCCGATTTTCGCGTCCCGGTATTCAGCATCACAAGGGTCTATGTTGGGGCCCCCTATATTATATGTGCAGCTTCCATTTTCTTGCCCATTGTAACCCCCAACAGCGCAGCAGCTTCAGTTCTCCTTTCGATCATAAGCCCTGTAAAAAATTTTGGCTTTCATGTCCGGTTCCAAAACAACCCTACCAATGATGTAGTAGCCAGTAGTTGTAAGACAATACTGCAAACCCCATTTCCTAAAGCTTCTAATTCATCCTCTGAAAAATCCAAGTTTCCATGCTGGTCTCCTTTTTTGTCTGTTTGATGCTCCAAAATGTGATGCAGTATCTAATCGTTATCAGTATTATTAGCGAATACCACGCCCTAAACCCTCAACTCTAAAATCCCTGAAGCCTGAACCCGAAGCCCCAAACTCCCTAAACCCTAAACCCCCACACCCCAAACCCCAAACCCTACACCCGCACCCTAGAGCCTATAACCTTCTGGGAACAACCCTGAGCCCTAAACCCTAAACCCTAAACCCTAAACCCTAAACCCCAAACCCTAGACTGGGAGTGCCTGAGTGCCAAGCGCATTCAGGTGTTCCACCTTCCTATCCCAAATGGTGGCCTCGGCTACCTGAAGCTTGTTTCTTGAGGTGTGAGGGTGTTAGGGTTTAGGTTGGTTTAGGGCTTTAGGGATTCTAGGGTTGGGGGTTTCGAGGGTTTTGAAAGTTTAGAGATTTTGGGTTCAGGGTTTAGGTTTGTAAGGGTTCATGGATCACATGAAGATCAAATCAGGCCAGCCGTGATACTTCTTCCGAAACGCAACATCCATCTTCCATCTCTTTCACAAAGGGCCGTGCCTCTCGACGCACCGAGGAGGCCTGGATCAGAGATATTCTACCCCAATATATATCCTATCATAATATAGTAGTTTCCATTTACTTTTCCATTATCCCTATATACCCCCAATATATATTCAATACGCAGCCTCCATGAGATGAAGAGATGAGATTTTGTGTGCAGGGTTGTTGAAGCCTGGATGGCCTGGGGTCTGGATAAAGGGCGTCTTGCATCCAGATGAACTTGCGCACGGAGAGTTAGTTGAGTGACTCTAATTTGACCCACTTCAGTTACTCCCATGCTGCTCTCCCAGCAGCTGAATGCACGTAGTTTTTGTCACTCCTGCATTAAGAAGAAACTGAACGCCCTATCAGCACA
Organism: Symbiodinium pilosum; assembly: GCA_905231905.1. Classification (NCBI taxonomy): domain Eukaryota; class Dinophyceae; order Suessiales; family Symbiodiniaceae; genus Symbiodinium; species Symbiodinium pilosum. Next base: position 90,823 of record CAJNIZ010004180.1, read on the forward strand.
TCGCCATGCATCATGTCCCGCTACTGTGGACAGCGGCCCAGTGTGCCTGCCACACTCGTATTACACCTACGCCTCAAACTGAACGTGGAAAAGTGGAGGGAAAAGCGCACCTCAAGATCGAAAGCCTCCAGAATGTACCAGTCTGAGCGTGATGGACGGGCAGAGTAAGTAGTAGCCAGACAAGCACCATGACCAAGGCCTAAAAAAAACATGGCCTCGGGTCACGTTGATAAAGTCTCCTCCTGACAAGCATCAAATGTCAAAACAAAGCAGAAATCCGCAAAGCCTGCGACCCCAACAAGCTGCTTCAGGAGTGAATTCTGAGAATTACTTACCAGAGCCACCCCGTGACTGTTCGACAAGGAAATCTGATCGTAAAACCCTATGCCTCAGTCTCCATCCCAACATCTCAACTTCAAAACCACAGAAGCCCTGAAACCTTGAACCCAACCCTGCCACCTAAGCCCATGCCAGCCCAGCCTGGGGAGAAGCGACTGGCTGAGACCTGGAAATGGGCTGCAGGCTTGAGGTTCAGGGTCTGCATTGAAGTGCGGCCCTTACTATCAGGATGGGTTCTCGTGTTTTCGTCCCCGTTGCACAAGGTGTTGAGGTATCCTTTTACTGCGAACCACCAAAGCTGAGTCAAGATTTCTTTGAAGCTGTCATGCATATGCCAGTGAACATGCCTTGGACATATGGTAGTTTCCCAAAATAGGGGGACCCCAACATAGACCCCAATATTTTATAGTCCTTAGTATGGGAACCCCCAAAGAGGGTACCCCTAATTTTGGGAAGCCCCCATATTGAAGGTTGGTATGTCGGCGTAGTGAGTCAGGATTGGAGCTTCAGCTTGGGGCCTGGGCTCAGCCGCCCATCTGTGAGTATACACGCACGATGCAGGGAGTAGGCTGGGTATCCCGTCATGTCAGGTCCCATGACTACGATGGTCTAGGGACCCTTTACCCTCACATGTCTGGATCGGAACCAGACAACCCCAAAATATACCCTAAAGAATCCTTTATAACCCTGTAACATAACCTTATACTATGAGCCTGTACAAACGTATAAAAATAAAATCTATAATATATAACCCTATAGACAACTTCTTGGTGCCAGGCCCAGAGATGATGGCAGCAGGCTGCCTTGGAGCAAAACAAGTTGCTCAGAGCAGGTTGATTACATAGAGATTATATAGGAAGTATATATAGGGTCTTATAGGGATTCTGTAGGGTTACATAGGGATTATGTAGGGTTACATGATGTCGCCTACCAAGCCTCGTTGACTTTGCAACTTCATCGAAATCCAGAGCACGATAGGAACATATCCATTTTCTCTTTCAAAGCCATCTACCACATGACATGAATGTCCTGGGCGGCTTTTCGTTAAACGGTCTTGGGGGGTTGCAAGGGAGGGGAGCACAGTGCACAAGGCCAGTATTTATATTTGGATCTCAGATGTCGTGAGGCCTCGATTCCCCCAGCTTGTTTCTGACAGTACCATATCCTTACTGGTTCTTTAAAAGGAAGTTATGGGAACATATTATGTACTAGGGGTTATATTCCCCGACATCACCAGGAATAAAGTTTCGACCTACTGAGGCCTTGGGGCACATGAAGAGGACCAACATGCAGAAAGACCGTGCGTAGTGTGGGCCATGTTGCGGAGTAAATTATTACGCTGTTTTGAATGTATTTTTTTTAAGCTTCCCGCGGAGTCCCCAGCGTGCTCAGTGGAGGAGTCTACGAGGGAGAGGGGGTGTGCTTGCTGTCAAGTTTTCACATAAGACGAGTAGGTCGAACTTTCGTCCTACCGCAGTATTCCCTACTAAGAAGCAGTTTGATATTGGGGAGGGTTCCCTGTGGGGTAAGGGCTTATCCGGTTTCGGCCTGCGAGCAATTCTGGCTCTAGGCTTTCCTCCTGTCATGTCGTACATATATCTGTCTGTGTAATATGTGTAAAGATGTATATACAGAAGCACATCTACATGCCCCCCAAAGACCTGGAACTCTCAACCCCTCCAACACCCGAATACATAGCTCAAACCCAAAAATCCCTCAGTGTATTATCTGACCTACAACTCCTAGGCGGGGGGGGGATCCCGAAATGACGGGCCCCAATGGACCCCAGGAATATACAGGGCTGTAGGCAGCTTAGAAGAACCCCCCTCAGAAATGCTTTTGACAATGTCCCATATAACCTTACTGGTGCTTAAGGGAGAGCGGGGGAGTAGATCCTTATAACAATTCCTATACCATCCGCAAAAATACCCATGTAAAAATCCCTATATTCACTCCCCACTCCCCCTAAAGCCTCAACCTTAAACCCCTAAACCATATATGGCACCAGCAAGTGACCCACAACCCTGCCCAACCCTGGGCAAGGCACGAGGAGGATTCCGCCAGTGGGGAGGCATCCTGCACCTGAAGAAACTGATTTTAGGGTTTAGGATATAGGGGTTTAGGGTTTAGGGATTAGGGTTTAGGGGTTTAGTGGTTTAGGGTTTAGGGGTTTAGGGGTTTAGGGTTTAGGGTGGGGCTTTCCGAGCATTTGGGGTCCCTTCTAGTGGCTCAAGGTTTAGGGTTCTGAGGTGACTCTTGCAATTGTTGGGACGCATCCTGTGGGTCACCCTGTTTATGGGAACTACCGTGCTAACTGTTCGGTGATTGCCCTTGGGGCATTATTCGAACCCTAGACCCTAAACCCTAAGTAGTAGTTTCCATTTCCTTTGCCATTATCCCAAAATATTTGTTACCCCAATATAACCCCTATATGCTCCGCCTATATGACGCCTAGAATCCCTATATAGCTCCTATATGATCCCTATATAGCCCCTCTATAATCGTTATATAACCCCTATATGATCCCTATGTAAACTCCTTTCGTTGAGCACGCTGGAAGCTTGCCACGCTTTCAGAAAGAGCTACGGATGTGGTCAGCCCAGAGCCTGGTTAAGGGTTTAGGGTTAAGGGTTAAGGGTTTAGGGTTAAGGGTTTAGGGTTTAGGGTTAAGGGGATTCGCCAACAACTGCAGAAAATTCAGGACACCAAGATACAAGAATGTCCATGTGCAGAGGCTTCCACCTACTTCTACTGCTCTTCCTTGCCATTCTCCTCCTGCCCCAGCTCGTGTTCCTCTGGACCCTCAACCCTAAAGCCCCCCAAAAAACCCTCTACTCACTCAGACTCTTACCAAAGAACCCTGCAGGACAGGCACCTCTTTGGGTGATGCATCCTGGGACATGGCGAAGGACCTCGCAGGCTTCTTGGGCCTCCTATAGGCTCCCCTGAAGAGGGATGGTTCAGGAGCATTGCGGACCTTTGTCCCTTCTTTGTTCGAAGCATTGTTTGGGTGGATACAGCGAAGTTCCTAGTTTGTTCTCGGATTGAAGGTGTGGCGCCGCTGGGTTCTTAAGGCTAGCTCTGTTTCGAAAGCAACCATCTTTACTCGCAGTGAGTAAGGACCACAAACACAAAGAGCCACCTTTGCCACATAGAAGTCCTGCAAAGGTGAGCGAAAAACCCAGGGTAGAGGTTTTGCATTGAAGGTTTAGGGTTTAGGGCATGGGGGGGTTTCCTGAAATTAGGTGTACCTTTTGGGGGTCTCTATAATAGATAATAAGGATCATAATCTATAATATCTGACTTGAAGAGTGCCACTGACGGTACGCCGCTGGGATTCTAGTCCTCTCAGGTTGATGATTAACCCCACACCCCCGCACCCCTCGATTGAAGATTGCCCACAAAAATGTAATGATACCATCTTGGGAACATCTGTTCATCAGGGGCGTGGGATTCCTTATTAGGAGGCAGGGATTACTTTGAAGTCCCTTGGCCTCTTGGGCCTTGTGCAACAACGGGGTTGGTGTCTAAGGCAAGGCAACTTTAACTTTGAATTGGGAAGGAGAGTCACCCCATCCAAACGATCAGAGAGACCCCGAGGAACTCAGATGGCGATGTCCGAAAGACTTACAACCCAGAGCCTCCTGGCTGCAAACGAGCTACAATCTAGGCGCCTAGAAGTACCCAAATCCATCTGGGTTGCAACATGTTGCAACCATAGCTGTTCTGAACCTCAAAGCTGGCACCAAGAGGATGACTACTATCACTATTAGTATCATCATTATTGTTGTTATTTCCACTTTTATTGCTTATTAGTTATTGTTGAAGGCTTAGGAAAGCTCTTGGGCATGCACCGACGAGTGGATGGTGTTCCACCATATGGCCTCTTCGCCGGCATGAGATACGTCTGTCCCAAGCTTGTCGGGGACTGAAAGGGCCGCTCTCAAATCTACTTGTCTGAAGCTACCCCTATGCCCCCGGACGTGCATAGAGAAGTACAAGGGGACATGGGCAGCAAAACTAGGTCGAGAACCTGTCATTGGCGCAGGGCACCATCTAGTATCTAGTCTGGGCACGTCTCATATCAAAAACTGTTCTATTGCAGCGTGCTCATGTGAGGAAAGCCATGTTGCGACAAAACAAGCCCAGTCGCAGAAAGAATTTCCAAGATTTTACACTCCTCAATCAACCCAAACGTGCAGTACACCCCGCATTCCCACACACCTGTACCCTAAACTCTAGACCCTGAACCCTAAACCCTAACCTGTAGGATCAGGATACATGCGCATCCCGAGGTAAGCCTGTCTCCAGGAGGTGCTGCCTTTGCAGGGAAGACCCGCAAGTAGAAAAAGGGGAGTCGGGTTCAGGCTTCAAGCGTTGGGGTGCAGGGCTCATGGTTGAGGGTTTAGCAATTAAAGCTCAGTTGCTCGCATGTATCCCTGCAGCTAGAACTGAAGACTACACTAGCCATGGGAATGAAAGTGCTATCTGCTGAAAGTCACTCTCGACTTCTTGGTTTGAGGTGCTATCTCGATGCTTCCGGGAAAGGGATGCAAAGCTTTGAAGAGTTGGGCTGGGGCTTTCAGATTCCAAGAGAAGGATCATTGACTTAATGTCCCTTTTCATCAATCCCTTGCGCTTGGTGACCTTCGTGTTCCAGACATTGTGGTTTCTCCGTGCAAGGTTCAAGGTGCTACGGTGTATCCCTAGCCTGCCCTTCAAACTCGCGCGTGATCAGAAAAGACAGCTACACGGCTACACATGATTTGTTGCCGCGGTCTACGGGCTGTCAGAAATCTGACCCATTCTTGCCCTCATGTTGACACAAACAAACGACCAGTCGCCGTGGCATTTATATGGAAAGTCATATTGCTGAGAAACCCTACAGCCTCCACGCTTAGCAAAACATTTTGATATCAAGGCATTACATGAAAGCCTCATGCAAGCTCAGCTGTTGATCCGAGATGAACAGCTTGGTTGATGCTTCAAATATCATTCCCGATGGGCTTGAAAGCCTTTGCTTGCAGCTTTTAGCTTGAAGCAGGCCTTGTAAGGAAGATGCTCGGACCACAAAGATCGCTCTCCAAACCTTCAGCAGTGAACATTGAAACCCTCCGATTGGAACAAAACCCAATCACACCTACAGTCCCTGTGCAAACCAGTCCTGCCACGAGAACCCGGCACTTAAGGCCACGTTCTGCACAGGGCTCGATTCGGGTGGGAGCGAAACGGCCTGGAAGAGGAACCACACAGGTTTAGGGTTTAGGGTGTCAGGGCTTATGGCCCAGGCATCCCCATTTATGGAAACTGCAACAAGCTCAATGGTCCTTGCTTAAGCTTACCTGGGCAAAGACAACCAGACAACAACTCATTTGTTTGCATGGGGCTTTTCCACAAGCAGGTGCCCCAAATAAAGGATTACAAAATATGATGTGCTACAGCCCTGATCAGGTATCCCAAAGAAGGGACTCCTAATTTCTGGAAATCTTACTCCCTATTAACCACACTTCATTTTCTACGTCACGTTCCGCTTGACTTTCCATTATTGGTAGATGATATCCTTAAACCCTGTGTAGCCTCTGTTCTTAGAAGAGTAGGATTTTGGGGGGTGCGTCAGACCATATACGTGCAGCGAGGATGCAGCAAGCAATTCTGCCATAGGGAGTCTACAGGGTCATCAGGGGATTTTGTAGGGGGTGTATAACATGCACATAGGGTGTACATAGGGTCATGAATGAATTCTGTAGGGGTTATATAGGGTGTATCTAGGGTGTGTACAGGATTTGGGGATAGACCCCTAATAGTGTGGAATCGACTTGGAAAATCATGTGGAAGATGAAATGGAAAGTGGGTTTATGATGGCTTAGATAAGGATCTACTCGTGTAGCCCAAAGGGTCCATGTACCCACTGCTTGGATACTTGTTGGGATTTCGGTATTCGCGATTGTAACACAAGATCTGGGGATGTGTCTGATTTTGGGGGGCCTGGACTCCTAGGGCAAGATTATGTCTGCATCAAAGCGTCAAGGCAGCCCGACATACTTCGACTCTCAATACACCCGCTCTACTTCGAGATAGAGACGACAAAAGTGCACCGATATTTGACATTCAAGAAAACGAACTTGAAGACTCAGAGTATGCCCCGTTTGGTCATCCTCGAGTATCACAAGCAATGACTCTACTCGCTTAAGCCCATCATGCATACCACAAACCGCAAACCGTTGTTCCCCACATCTTCCCTGCATGACCTACTGGGGTTGCACACTGCTTAGGGCCTAGGGTCATCTGGGCTGCGAACTGGTCCCACGCCGGTATCGGCCTGAGTTCTACACAGAGCTTCAATTTCGACAGGACGCGCCCAAACAACGCACAAAGGCACTCAACCGATGAACCAACCTTGCGTTGAATATCATTGCTAAATATTCGGCGGGTCCTTAAGATGAGTCAGGGAGCATTTCATCATCAAGAAATGTCGGTGCACAAGGCCTATGAGATGGGCGTCTCTGGAAAATAGAAAGACATGCTCCAACATCATTGAAACATTGCTCCGCATTCACCACAGTACGCAGCCTCAAAGATAGGAAAAGGCGTTCGGCAAAGGTGTTGACGTGCACGCGACCGCAGGGGTGGGGCGGAATAAATGACAAGTGGATCGACCTGCTTAGGGCTGGCATTACTCTACTTCACTCTCCAACAATGAAGTTAAACCTTAATCCCTGAACCCTCAAAAGCCCATTCTTGGGAATCCAGGGGCTGCACTACGGGTGATTTCAGGATGTCGCAGGGTAAACATGGGGTGCGCCTTGGCTTCAAAATAAGATTCTGGCAGGGAAATCCCCCAACTATGCACCTGCAATACGATAGTCCCCCTTAAGTAGATAGAATCTGGGGTATATGGGAACTTGTACCCAAAGCCATATTCTATCTACTTAAGGGGAACTATAAGTGATGCTTGCTGCATTCCCTGGGACACAGAAACCCTCGCCGCAGAACTGAAACTGCTTGGTGCCTCTGCATCGTAGCTGCGCGCATTGGCGACAGGGCTGCAGCATCAAGATTGTTCATGTTGGAAGCGTGTCGAGAGAGGGGATGACTTCGATATCATAGACGAGCCATCTTCTGGTGCAGAGGGTATACCGGAACCGGGGCTAAGTCGAATGTGAGATGTGGATCTGAAAGTCGGGGCAATGTTGGATGTTAGACTCAAGCTTTGGACCTTTGGGCCCCTGTCTTGGGGTTCCTGTATGAATTGCACGGAAAATGAAGACCGATTTTTGTCGGCACCCATCCCGGGTGAGTCTAGAGGAAGTTTGGGTGGAAACTTTGGGGACGTCGAGCCCCGTTCGCGATGCCATTCAATCGCGGGGTTGCTGTTTAGGAACCTAGACTATCTACCACATATGCACATAATGGCAGCTAAACTTAACTTCCTGTACAGCAACCCAGCTCAACATTCTGCACTGCTGCAGCTCTGGAAACCCTCCAGAAATCAGCTTCGTATCCTAGTCAAAGGCTCAATATCTCGGACGGTCTTCCATCCCCCTTTTACTGGACTAGAATGCCGCTGATAGCTTTCTGAACCCAATATCAAACCAAATCCTGTGCAGGATTTTGCCCAAGTTACGTTCTCAAATAGGAGCGATTTACATATAAAGACTCATATACATGTATACATATATCATGAACCCAAATCCTAGCTTTGGGGAAATCTCTGAACTCTACTCTCTCGTATTGTGGTCCATAAGAAAAAAGTGATAAGAAGATTTCGGTGACCCAACCCAATAATACACACCCTGCAAGAGTCACATGGTAGTCATAGCGTCAGTGTTACCACTGTATAAACCCAGTTTCCATTTGATGTTCCGGTCTCTTTATCCTCTTGATTCTCCATAGTGGGGTAATGACATCAGCAAACCATAAAACCTAGCTGCATTTCCCTTGGCAGGATAAGCCTAAACCCCTAAACTCTTGAACCCTAAACCCCTGAAAACCTAAAACCCCTAAACCCCCTAAACCCCTAAACCCCCTAAGCCCCCTAAACCCCCTAAACCCCCTAAACCCTCAACCCTAAACCCCCTAAACCCTAAACCCTCCCATCCATTAGAACCAGCAAGGGTCAATGTCCGAGGGAAGGGCCGGGAGGTGATTCCGTCCCAGCTCC
>CAJNIZ010004180.1:99422-122736 GCA_905231905.1 Symbiodinium pilosum
TAAAACCTAAACCCTGCAAACCCTGAACCCGGAAGCCCATAACCCCTAAACCCCTAAACCCAAAAACCGTAAACGTAGATACAAAGGCCTGAGCATGGTTTCCCAAGGCCCATTCTTTCACGGCAGCATCGAAGGCTTCGGGCTCTCCCCCCTGTGTTTGGTGGCTGTATATAAGGTTTAGGGATTATCTCGAGATTTAATTGGGATCTAGGATTTAAGGCTTGGGATTTACGGCTTGAGATTAGGAATATTTCGGTCGAATAATGGCAAATCACATGGAAAAAAGGTGGAAAGTGGAAAGATGTAATATAATGGTTTGGGCTAAATAGGTATATTGCGAAACACAGATGTTCTCTATGATGCTAGTTCTAAAGGAACTACAGGATATTATCTGGTCATCACAGGCTTTTCCCCGCCTAGAGCATGCGTAGACGTAGGGGCTATGGGTCCCTTCTCGTGGTGCAAGTTTGGTCTGTGCACCGTGCAGGGCTGATGTTCAAGGATACAGGTTGTGGCATGGGCGATGGGCGTAGGATTCAGGCTCACGGGGGAACAAATTGAAGGGTGCAGGTCATAAAGGCTTCTTGCTTTGTAGACGTGCCAGAACAAGCTATAGTTCTCATTCGGTTGGGAATGGTGCTTGTGGCCAACTCTGTAAATGCTGAAGTGCTTGAGCCATGTGACGGATGTCGGACATGAAAACTCATGCGCTCTTGCAGCAACTCGGGCCAAAACAACGCGACATGACCCGAAAATGACATTGCAAAGCCACAGCTCCATACTTGATCCCGAATAAGGGCGATATTGCTCCCAAAGGGTGCGTGGATACAGCCTAGCAGGTCCCAAAAACAGCATTTCTAGGGAGGACTCTAGAGTTTGGGATTCTAAGGGGCACCCACTATGAACAAAAATCATACAAATATATGTAATGAAATTACAGCAATAACACCTGGGCAACGTAAATAAAATTTATTGTAACCTTATTACGATAATGCACTCTGCGTTTGTGCACCAAAGCTATACAGAGTTGATGGATCTTGTCCGAAGCGTGTGTCATGATGCCGTTTCATTCTATGACGCTTCTCTTTGTAACTGCTGAACGAGCAGAAGAAGGAATGCTGTCAACAAGGTCCCAAAGATGGAGTCTCCGTGTTGGGAAATGAAAACTGCAACCTCTTTCAACCGCAGTCTTCAAACAAGGGGGGTCAGGCCTCAAGATTCACAGGATTTTTGGTTCAAGGTCTGAGGTGGTGTTGACGGAGCTGTACACGAAAGGTCAAGGTTTCATTGTTACACGGATCTCAACTTGCCACAACACTTAGGATATTAACGTTTGCCCGAATAAGGACAACATACCAACGCATTTCTGTAGACCTTAACACCCAAAATTTGATCTTGTGTCAAATGTCGACAAGATCAGATAGTTGCTTTCGTAAGGTTGTAGTATATGTGCGGGACTCGCAGTCCAAAGAAGAAAACAAACAACATGACTTATCTTGTGAAATCCATCGTTCTAGCTCCCCGAGGAATGCTGCTGCTGGCTGCAAAAAAAATGATCGGGCTACTCTTCTGCCTTCTTGCGCAAATAGCTGCGGCTGCTCATAATGAGGCACCTGAAAAATCCTGATAAGGCTCCGAAAGATTCCCCTGCTTTCATGTTGCCTGCCTGCTAGCCCTTGATGCCAGAACACTTCTTTAGCAGGAATACGTGCAATCAGGCGGCAAATTACTGCATGCCTTTTTGCTATGGACGCTCATGGCACAAAGGACGTGCAAGCGGCATTGCAAGCCATCGGACGCAAAACCTCAACACGGCGCTGCTGCAACAAATTCGAAATAGCTTTTTGTCGCTCTGCAGTTCCACCGATATGCTCGTAAACTTCTTCATGCGGCAGTATCACGGACGAGTATCACTCGTCTCAGGATAACTCAACCGCTGCCTAACAACCATTACTAGGCTCCGTATTGAAATGAAAAGCATGCCGGCTTTATATTGGGAGCGCCCAAGTATCTCCGAGACTCTTTCACATGTCTAGAATACTAAGCCCAGCATCAACTATCAAGCTGCCGCGACTCCTGGCCAACTATTCCAGCTTGCGGCCCTTCGCAACTGCGTGCATCGCCTTGATGAGCACATCCTCAACGGTGTCTACTTCCTCCTTCGCCAAGATCTCCCTCGCCTACGAGGTTTGTAAAACCCTCAACACAGAAAAGGGCCTTTGATGTTTCCAAACCTATCCATTGATACGACACTGGAGATTCCATCGGACTTCCACACGAAACGTCTTAGCTGCATAGCTCCTTAGTGTCTGACACCCTGTAGAACTTTGCATAAGTTGCTCAAATACAGTTCATACCGCATGAAGCTGACTTATCGCCCCATGATAGACATGTAGCTAGCTCCCTTACAATGTCCCTGACATAGGTCAAGCGCTCAAAACTTCTCGCATAACTTCTGAGAACCACCACCTGAAAAGTGGGGAACCAAACCGTAAACCCTAAACCCATTCAAACCCTATAGCCTTTTTGATGGGACCCAAAGGCTAACCTTAAACCCACACTCAAACACACTCAAACCCTATGGAGCCCGAGTGCCTCGCCCAAAATTCGCTGGGCCGCACGCCGCTGCCCGCGGAGTAGGTTGCAGCTTTCCTTACTTGGAAGCTGAAGAACCCGCCCGCATCCTGAGCCCTCAAACCTAAATCGTGCACCCCGAACCCACGAAAGTGTGTAGCGTCTCTCGCCACCCCTGAGACCTCAAAAACATCCCTGTAACTGTATCCCTTGTCCCACATGCTGGAGTCAAGTTTCTGGGAGCACCAGCCGGAAGCGGTACTCACTGGGAATGAAATCCAAAGTCTCTTCGCGTCCTTCCTCGGCTCTTTTAAGGTCTCTGTCTTGAGGTTTCAGCATTTTGGGTTTACCATTTCAAGTTCGTTTCAAGATAGGATGCTTCGGCCTCTGGAGCATGCGGATATGCTGTCAAGGTACAGATTACGTCCACATATGCAAGGCAAAGTTTACGGTATGCGTAGTGTCTGAAAACGCGGACCCCATCAAGTGCCCTTTTTGTGCGGGCGCTTGCTGTTCGATGTGTCTTGAAAGGACTCCGATTCTCACCCAAAAACGCTCAGTTCCACAAATGCACCTTACGAAGCGTTTTCCGTGTCATCTTGAACCCTGAACCTACATGTTACCCCGACCAAACACACATAATACCTTGCTCACAGCTTAGAAAGCTTGCAAGACCCTATGGCGTCCATCAAACCTGATGGCAAGCCTTTACAAAAGCATTTCTGAGTTGTCCAGCCACCAGTAACACGACCCTGCCAGCCGCAGCAGCCTGATGCAGAGCCTGCTGGGCAAAGGCCACCACCTGACGAGGTGAGATAGATGGTTAGAGGTTTAGGGAATTGGGGTTCGAAGGCCCGAAGGCTTAAGAATGCAAGGTTTTATATTAGAGGACGAGACTCCTGGGGCTTAGCAAGCCCACGGGAGCCGGCTTGAAAGATCAAGCAGGTCTTCATGGGCAAGGGTGCTCGGTGTTGCAAGCGGTGTGGGCACATTTGGATGCGTGTGGAAGGTAACGTTGTGGATTAGTCCTTCCCTCAGATGTTGAACACACTCGACCTCCCAACACGACATGAATGACAATAATCGCAAAAAAATGCGTGCTTCTTTCCACAACATTTACTACGACCTGTGCGGAAAGGATGAAGAAGCTTCAGAAACCAGAGTAACAGGAGCCCTGCAGCCTCCCAGCTATCAGGAAGCCTACCAGAAAACCTACAAAAAATATCACTGGAAAAGTATGGTTGAGCAATCAGGGTTCATAGCTGACAAGCTTCCCCGTTCGAAGAGGTTGGTCACCGAGGGAACAAGTTGGGTCTCGATAAACTTGCGTCTGCAATCAAAATTGCCCATGTAGTATGTAGTAAAAAACGACGGCGGGCTCTACACAGATCTCTGCTCATTCTATGCAACAACCATGTACACCTGCTGACCCCTGCAAACCGCGAGCCATTTTGTGAACAACAGCAATTGCAGAAACAGAACACTTGTAGCTGCGACATACCAGTCAAACTTGGTGAGCAAAGGAGAAACCCATTACCAACTAGATGGGGATCACCCCATATCAAGAGATGCCTTTCACTTTGCGGAATCCAAGCTAAGAGCACCCAGCGGCGCAAAAGGATATCGCTACTAAAAGTCGCAAAACGCACGGCGATCGTGGTTTTCAGTCTTGAATGCATTGAAGACAAGAAACAGTTTTTGGGGATAGCAATCTTCGGGCTGTTAAAGAGACACCAGTCACACTCCTTCAAATCAAGAGCCTGAGGGATTGCAGGTGGTTTCCAATTCCAAAGACAGGATGGATCCAGGGACCGTTTTCTTGGGCTGCAAGAGCCAAATAACACTTGAAGTCAGGCATTCCTTCAGGCAGCAATCACCACTTTGCGAAAGCAGTGATGAACATAACGTGAAGGCCTACAATGTCTGCGAGAGAGCATACATACCCCTTGGCAAGATCTGATACTTGCAGCAGCCTGTCTGTGTCCAAAACGTGATTGGATACACAGCTCGTTTCATTTACAGGTGGGACAGCGCTCCTGCTACAGGCCTCCCCTGCCGCAGGCTCAGAAAGATTAATGAGAACACAAGCTTGTTAGCAGAGGTGGCAGTTGGTGGGGATCGCGCTTGAGGTTTCGGATAGCACAAGATGCAGATGCTTGCAAAAGCCTTGATTTCAACAAGGACACAGCTTTTGCAAAAGAAAAAGGAAGCATGTAAGGGCCATCACATCGGCGCCCATGCCATAAAACACACACACACACACCAAACACAAAGTGTATCAAACCCAAACTATGTAGGATTTTGTCTTATTTGCTACTCAGAAACCTATTAAGATACATATCTGCAAGCAATACAAGCCGTCTAACACATTGCCTGCTATCGGTGCAGGACCACCTGAGCCTGGGTCGACTGCGCCACCGTTGGCAGAAGCTGTGACACAGGTGGGTCCTTCCTGGAACTGGGTGATTTCAGTTTAGGGCTCCGGGTCTGGGATTTTGGGGATATAGGGGAAGAGGTGAGGATCTTGGGCCTAAGGCTTGACGCTTCCACGAGGCTCAGAGAAGAAGCTGCCACATCCAACAAAATGGAAACTGAAAAGATTCCAAGAACTGGGATTCACTCTTCGTTTGCCCGAAAACACAAGCTATACTAATTCCCCCAGAAGGACCGATACTGTTTGGAAGCCTGCACATCTGTCAGACCGTCCCACCCCCATCGTCAAGCCAAAACCTTGATCTCCACAACCCTACCTGGAGCGTCTGTGCGTAGTTGAACAACCCCTACTATGGGACAAAGTAAATAAACATGCTTGCACAGCAGCTTACATCTAGAAATGAACCTTAAAAAAAACTGTTGGCCAGCATGACCGGTATACACCTCTAGTAGTTTATCCTGCTTGCAGCCAAATTTCAGGATGGTATCCTTGATCTGGGAGACCCTCCTGTCAAAACCGAGGCCATTGATGCGGACATCAATGGTGTCCTGAGCTGGTCATGAGGCAGCTAGCTTTGCAGATAGGTTTTCGGCTAACAAATGGATGTCTTTCTGCCTGCATTTTACTTGCTCGTAGTAAGTATCTCCCAAGACAAGCTCCAGAAAATCGTGGACAGCTCACAGAAAGGAAGCCTTGACTACAATTCTTGAATGGTAAGCCAGTCTCCGAGCCTTCCTCCAGGACGACTTCCAGCATATCAACCTCACAGGAGCAAAAACAGGGCAGCTTTGGGAATACATCACAGTTGCGTGGGGCTCCTATCACTTCTATCGGGACATCATCGCACTCAACAGGGGATAGACCACCAAAGCCACAAGCTCAACTCCAAAACTTCATTTCTGAAGCCAAAGCCTGCGAATCCCCTACACCCGCCCAGCAACCCACGCTTTGAGGTTCGCTGGCGCCAAGCATGATGGGTCGAACTCTTGCTTCTGCTGTTCCTGGGACTTGGCATTTTGGGCTTGGGGGAAACCAAAGCCTGTAAAAGCCACAGAGCCCAGGGAGCCCCAGAGACCCCAGAATCCAAGTCCATGCTTGGCCAAGGGTCGCAGTGGGTGATTGCCAGCAAGGTCAGGGCCCTGAAGCAGTTGCCATTCGACCATGGGATGGCTTCGGGGATCTCCTCGCGAGTCACGTTTGGGTTTCAAGGTTTTGGCTCAGGGCTTAGGGTTCTCAGCTAGGTTCTCGGTTCTTGGTTTAGTGTGGCCTTTGGACCCGCATGTGCTACTGCTTCACACGTTCACACGTTGGCGCAGCCACCAGCCTTAGCAGTAACCAGGAATGTTGTGTGTGGGAGCCAGGACTGTTATGTGTGGGAGCTGTCAGTGTGATTGTCATTTGTTGGAGGAACCTTCTGGGAAACTAATCCTAACCGCCAGTGTGGTGATTGACCACGTTTTCATACAGTTCTTTTGGGAAAAGATTTCGTGCTGGATGCAGTCGCACGGAGATGTAGCCAGGCAATCACTTCCTCAAGGCCGAGGGGACGGCCTGAGAAGATATCATATGGTCTCGTACCTCTTCTCCTGTGCCATTGAAGGTCCAGGAATAACTGGAAACTTTGTTCCGATAGCTTTAGGTAGGTACCTATAGTACCAACCAAGTAAATTCAGTGAAAGGTTTATCCTCAAGGTGAACATGGCAACCTCTACGTGAGCACTGGTACAATTGCTGCCTGGAACCCACACACGAAAAGCCTCTGGTAGAACTCTAGATCTCCAAAATTTGCCAAGCTTGTTATGGGCCGCATGCCCGCAAATGGTTCTGTTGAAAAACCGAAAAAGATTTGCAATTGTTCAGCTTTCTGTCGTTGCCGTGCCATCCACAAACTGGGGAGGAGCAGCCGACGATTTGGGATGGGGAAGGTGCTCGGTCTTAGTCAAGGCAAGCATGAAACCGTACAACCATGTTTCTGCTGAAACCGTCGCCCAAAATTAAGCCAAATATCTACAGCAACTATCAACAACTCACTTCGCTTCACAGTTTGTACAATCCTTGTTAACACAACCTCAATGGCGAGCTCTGCTTATTAGTTGCTACTGCCTCTGGCATCTCTCCTATATTCATTGCCGGACTATATTCATTGCAGGAACATGGTTCTCGGTCTCAGGAGTTTGGCGTCGGGTTTGCAGCCAAAATTCCCGAGTTGTACGGGGCCGCACTTCAAAGCCATACACTCTTGCTGGCGTGCTTGGAGGCTATGACAGAACTCTGAGCCCTAAGCCAAAGAATCTATAAGCTATGAATCCGAAGCTGGACTCCTGTCCGGAGGCCACGTAATCGCTCCGTACAACATGGGACCCTGGCGTGGGGCTATATAAAGGATTAGATATATACAAATCATCTTGAGAAATGCATATATCTCTATCAACATACAGAAGTTCAAAACTGCGACTGAACGCCCCAAGCCCTCAAGAACCAATTGAAACTTTTAACCCGACCTTTGACACCCGGACGCAACCAATGGACTCCTGCTGCAGCTTCTTGAATGTGGTCTCCTTCCCAGTACCACTCTTGCCCACAAGGATTACCTGACGTCTTTGACTGTATGAGCTATGATGACGACAAATAGCTGGGTCTGAGCAGCGCTAACAAAATTGGCTACACCGCTAAGATAATCACGAAAAACAATAGACCCTAACAAATACATGATACTTCAAAAAAACAGCTATAATACCACAACACTCTGCGTCTCCCACGGTTCCCTGCATGGATATGTTAAGCTCAGCAAGTCGCAACACATCCCGTCTTCGCTGACGGTAACTTTGAAGCCATGTAGGCGGCGCGCTCAGTCCTGGGCTGCTTAATGCGAGAAGACCCAGTAAACACTGAATATCAGCAAAATCTTGACCACGGTGGTGTGAGATTACATGCACCACCGGACCCACGCTGTCAAGCACTATTTCTGAGCGGCGGAGCGGCGAAGCCTACTGCTTACGATTCTACGTTGGAATGTATCCTTCTGCTTGCAAGCACCAGCTTCGCATCCAGTTTGATGACGTCTATATTGTCATAGACCGGTTTCGTTGCCAAAGCAGTCAAGGCGCCCTGTCTGGATATCCCTCAATGCCAGATGGGGGGTTCTACGGATTTTTGGCACAAAAACTACGAAACTTGTCGTACCAACAATGTTTCATCTCAAATTTTACGCTCGCGTGCCTGGTCAATCCCTGTCTGGATGCCGGCTTTCAACATTTCGGCATCCTCATCATCGCGCTGTATTAGCAAATTCTCCTCGAATACCGCAAGCTTGCCAAAGACCGCTTGATCGCTCAGAAGGTCGATGATGTCGTCCGTGACTCTGAAATCTGTAGATGCAGCCAATGATTGTACTGTCAACCCGTTACTTGCAGACGTGGACTTGCAGCTGATTTTGGACGGTCTTGGACGGTTCCGCAATTGGTGATGGAATGGCAGATTGACAAACAAACGGCCAGTTACTGCTGCCGCACAGGCAAGCAAAAACCACCGCTTGGACTTGCTTGCCTCATGTATGACTGCAGTGCTTCCACGCATGGCATGGCTACCCGACATGAGGTGTTACTACCAACCTTTCTAATGCAAACATGACAAACCAATCCCAAAGGCTCACCAGCAAATCTTCCAAGCATAAACTCCATATGTCACGTTATCTGGCGCTGGCACCCCTGAACATCAAGGAATTGAAAACGTGGGTTCTGGCCAATCTACAAAGCTCAGCTGACGCATTGTTGCGATATGGCCCATTTGTCTTTATGTTTGTCCATTGCGCGCCCACGAGTTATCAATCAAAGCATGAATGTCATGTTATTCCATGGGTGCAAGGGATGTCTGGCCCATCAAACAGCATGACGATCACACGCAAGATTTGCAACATCAAATGCGTAAAAAAGGTTCACGAAAATTGGATATCATGGAAAACGTCTTCAAAAAACTATTTTCATGCCTCCTGAACATAAGCAAGCACTCAAAACACATTGTTGTTGTCGTTTTTCCACGTCTCAGCGGCTTTTTATGTTTATGACGAAACCCCACGTTTATTAAGTAATTCTGAAACAAAATTGATTGCCGCTAGCACCTGCGCAACTCACCTCGGAGAAGCTCGCATGTGCTTCTTGTCCGGGGAACGTCCAAACCTTCAAGGCTGTGCTAGAAGCGGGACGGGTCAGAAGATGAGAGGGCTTTCCTCCCGGGGCAAGAACTTTTCGGCGGGCTTATTTCCCGCGAAGAAAGCAGCAAGTTGCCCTAGGGACAAGATACAAGCAGACGTTACGACCGTGATGAGCAATATGCGAGCGCCAAGATGTAGGCAAATGCAGCTACGGAACGCACAAAAAAATCAAACAACAGTGAAGACACATCAAGCCGTTCATTTGCCCAGTCACTATTTTGATCAATCACGCGCGAAACATCCAGGCAGACAGCACGCAAAAGACGAAGCAACAATCACTTGCACAAAGACACACAGTGTCTACCCGGATGTGAAAACTTCGTGCGTTCTGATTGGTTGCGCTTTTCCTGTCCAAACCTAGCACCACCAGCTGCAGGCACGCATAATGTATCATACGTGGATTGCACTGAATGTGGCCTCAGGGGGTTGACGGGTTGAACGTTTCAATGGCTTCAAGGTCTGGCCTGTTCGTTCGCCCTCTGTGTGAAGTCTTCAAGCAACCAGTAATGAGTGAACGCGTAAGAATCGACCAGCACTTGCATTGCGGCCGGCCTCCCACCTCTCAGCATCTCCGGAGGGCTCCGCAAGCGTCACCACCCTCCTTCGCCACAGAGTTCAAGTGAGGATTACCGATCATGCAACCAGGACGCACGTATCCCAACTGAGCCCATGAAGATTGAACAGCATACGTGTTAAGGCGCCTGTTTCATTAGATGAACTGTTAGCCCACTACAATCCTTATGTAGATCGCTTTCTACATAACGAAACTTTTTGACCCGCCCTCCCAGTCCCTGGTAGCCCTGTGCCCAAACAAAGCCTTTGTGCCCATGTGGACGTCGAGTCTGAATAAGCGTCAATGACCTTCACCAGCACCTTGGGCCTTTCAGTCCTTGCCAGCCCGCTGTCTGCAAGACTTCTACGGAACAAAATAGTGGAGCTCTCAGCTGTCGCTTCAGCTTCGCGCAATTCTCAGCCCGCTGGCAGTTAGTGCACAGGCACGCTAGCCTGCAGTGCTTAGCCCTTGCCTGGGCCACAATGCTCTACAGTGTCTTAAAAACCAAAGCCGGTTCATTCATCCTTTTCACAAAGCCCAAACTTCAGTTTGGCCCAAAAGCCCTGTCTGGCTTCAAGTCTTACACTTTTAACCCGCAAGCGAAACGGATGGCCAGAGGAGCTTGAAGCCTTCCTGCCTCCAAGCCCCCTGGAGTACACAGTCAGAGCAACCCAAGAAAAGAAGGAGAGCGCTGCTCGCTGCTTGATGTGATAGGTCTTGGAAAGGAGCGCAACCACACAGAACCCCACGGCTCTTTTGGACATTTCCAGCACTGCTGACTTGACAGCGGTGGTCAACTTGAAAACAACGCCAGCCGACGTGGGTTCAAGGGTCTCCGCAGCCCTACTGACCTTCGTCACGCAAGTGGCCCTGTGGATGTGGCGCTGGCCCCTCGTGATTGGTGGCCAGCACCGTTGCCACTGCACTGCTGCCTTACACAGAGACCTCAGGGAGGGCCACTCTCCTGTCCAAGACCTACCACAACAAGCAGCCAGCAGCACTCTCCTTCTTTTCTTGGGTTGCTCTGACTGTGTACTCCAGGGGGCTTGGAGGCAGGAAGGCTTCAAGCTCCTCTGGCCATCCATTTCAACCCAACTTTAATGACTCAGAGCAACCCTGTCTCTGCGGGAGGCTGCGGGCGTTCCAGGGAATTAAAGCTGAGGCTCCGGCTTCGTGCGTCTGAGCCGGAGAGTAGAGACCTAAGCAAAATATGTGGGACCTGCAGGGCAAGGCAGGTGACCGCTTTTTGCAGGCTGAGCCGGAGCCGTGTGAGCAGTTTACAGAGTGGCAGCTGTAGGCGTGCAGGTTTGTACGGCAGTACGCAGCGTAGGCAAAGGCTTTTTTCTTGCAAGCTGCCTCGAACTTCTTGGCTCAGGTGGACGCTTCTGCAAATTTTCCCTCACCTTGCATGTGAGGGATGCAGAATCACGCCTTCAGGCTGGCAGAGTTGAGCTAGGGCGAAGCAAAAGCGGGCTCAGGGCCTGGACTTGAAGTGGCCCAGCTTGCCCCTGCTTAGCTCATCTGCCCACAATTCTTGTGTCCTGACCAGGAGGCCACGAGATGCAAGAAAGGGCAAAGTGGGAAGGCTGTGGAGAACAGCTTGTTGACCCCGGCTTCAGGCGTGTTGTCAGAGCTGCTGGGCATGGCGAAAGACATGTACTTGTGTCCCAGTCTGCTGAGCCATCTCAAGCAGGGCTAGTTGGGCTAGAATCTCGAAGCAGGCTAAGCATCTCTGGGCGTCCTTGTGAAGCTGCGGCCACAAGGCCTTGATGTCCTCCAATGACCAAATCTCAGAGAAGCAATGGAGGCCATCCTTTGCGCAGAGCCAGCCTCCTACGCTGACGGTGTCACCCTCTGCCACGGCGTCTGCTGCAGAGAGGCAGTGAAGCAAAGCGGGGCTGCAACTGGCTTTGTCGGGGTGGCTTGCACGCAGCTGAGGAGCCACGACAACGACTCCTTGCTGCTCTCAGTGAAGGCTATGTCACTGGGTGTGGGATCTGCTACGCGTACCCAAGTAAGCCTCTCCGAGTTTGGCAACAAAGGTACGTCAGATTTGCTGCTGACGTGCCCGCTGCCAACTTCGATGACTTTGGAGGAGACTGGAACGTGGCGGCCTGAATCAGGCTTGACTACAACTGCTTTGGCATCAAGGCTATAAAGGATCTGCCAGACGTGTGAGTGTATGCTGCACAGAATGCCTGGCGCGCTGCCCAAGTCTGAGCACAGGGGAGCTGCATACGAGCGCAGCTGGTGGCTGATGGCTGTGGCCCAGTTCACGAGTCGCAGGCAGGATTGTAAGGCTTTCTTGTTAACCTTCTTCTGGACAAGCACTTCTTGAAGCGCTAGCTTGGCTAGCTTGTCCGGCTCGAGCCTGACCGTCTCGGAGCGGAAATTGAATTTCCAGCCGCACCAAGTGATGGTGTCTCCAAAGGCACAAGGAGCACTACCAAGAGGGCTAGCTGCAAGTCCCCAAAGCTTCCAAGAAGGTTTGCAAGGAGGTCCTCGACGCACAGCAAGGCTTTGTGAGGGCCAAGGCGAGCAGACTGTGGGCTACGCGAAGCAAAAGCGCAAAAAGCCCAGGCGTTGCCACCAGTAGGCTGAGAAGCGGGTTCCGAAATAATGACAGACTGAAAATCCGTCCAGCTTGCCTGCAAACTCAAAAAGAAGCAGGCCTTGGTCTTCTTTGCGAGTTTGCGGACTGCCTTGAAGTCAAGGCTAGGCTGAAATAAGGCTGAGCAGACGTCTGACACTGTGGAGCAAGTCCGGGCTCCTCGCCTGTGACCTCGACTACATTCAGCTTCCCAACGTTTTGGGCCACTTCGCCAGGGCTGCTTTTCGGCTTCCCAGTATGCACTGCACCCAAAAAGCCTCTACTTCTTTGTGGATGAGGCATTTGACAATCTCGCTCAACAAGGACGCAACAAGGCCTCAACCAGACCTCGGCAATAAAGCCCAAAGCCCCGGCAGGCCTCAACAATGCTTGAAATCCTGCCTGTTACTGGGGAATTATAATTGAGGCCGGCAGCAACATGGCCTCAACATGGCATCAGTATGGCCTCAACATGGCCTCAACATGGCCGCAACAAGGACTCAACAAGGCCTCAACAAGGCTTCAACAGGGCCTACGAGGCTTGAACAAACCCCCACTTCCGCGTTGGCGTAAGCAATACCAGTCATTGACAACACATGGGTTCAAAAAGCATACGCCGAGAAACCAATTTCGGGCCCCAAAACATGCCAAAAACAAGGACCATTGATTTGGGCCTCCCCAGGTGCCAAACCTTACTTGCGAGATCGCTTGGCCGTTCGCAATACGTTTGGAAGGCTGCCCCGTCACATTTTGCCCTTGCGTCACACATGCTTTGCAAGCAAGCGGCAAAAGCGCCCCCACCTTGCGGCGTACATAATTTCCAGTCATCTGACACGGGTATTCTGCGCAGCAAGCCCTGCGCCCAATGAAAAACATGGACTCCACTCGACTCCACGCCGTCAAAATTGCAAATTTCGTAGACCCGAATTTGGTCGCCAAATCTGGACCCACACGTGGCTACACGCGGCCCCAAAACTGGTTCCGCGAAATGGATTTCCCGGGCCCTGTGCTTATTTGACAGCCCCAAAAACAAGGTCACCAAGAGGACCCATTTTTGGGTCCGCATGTTTGGGCAGGGGTCCGGGAAACGGGCACATTTTTTAAGCCTTGCACGGACCCTAGAATTCACGTCGACGCGCTCTTCTCAGCCAACAGTTTCAGCGTCTCCACATGAAGCACAAGGCTTAAGAACCCACGTAGCCCTCAGACGGAAGCCATGTGCTTTATAACACGCGCTTCATAGCAACGTCTGCAGCGGCAAAGTCTGCAAAAGGTATCCCACCGCAAAGCAAGACTTCCGTGACATTCAACATGAAGTTGTAGCGGAAACAAGATTGCGGTGCAACAGGGGGGGCCAACGCAGTGGGCCCAGTTTTTGTTGTTTTTTTCGGCGCGAAAATGGGCCCCGCAGTTTGCTCAGATTTCCATCCCGAAGTGGTTTGGGGGACCTTCTGGAAAGCTTTTGAATGACGCCTGAAGCTGGTCTGGATTTTCAGTCTTGGCAAGGCTTGTCACTGGTGGAGAGGCCCTTCTACTTTCCCTACATTTTCACTTCTCTTTCGAACACCCATTTCTGGCAACAACCAATGCACAAACTGGGTGACTTCGCGCAAAGCACGGTTTAAAATTCTGGTAGAAGATGAACCATTTTTCTGCGCAGCCTACAGCTACTGCCCCGCAGTTCCATCAACCTTTAATAATTATTGTTATAAAGCCCGAAGTCCCCGGCAGGCCTCAACATTGCTTGAAATCCTGCCTGTTACTGGGGAATTATAATTGAGGCCGGCTTCAACATGGCCTCAATATGGCCTCAACAAGGACTCAACCAGGCCTCAACATGGCGTCAACAAGGCCTCAACCAGGCCTCAACAGGGCCATGAAGCCCAAAGTCCCCGACAGGCCTGTTACTGGGAATTATAATTGAGGCCGGCTTCAACATAGCCTCAACATGGCCTCAGCATGGCCCCAACATGGCCCCAACATGGCATCAACAAGGACTCAACAAGGCTTCAGCAAGGCTTCAACAGGGCCTCAACCAGGCCTCAACAGGGCAATAAAGCCCAAAGCCCCGGCAGGCTCAACAATGCTCGAAATCTTGCCTGTTACTAGGGAATTATAGTTGAGGCCAGCTTCAACATGGCCTCAACAAGGACGCAACAAGGCCTCAACAGGGCCATAAAGCCCAAAGCCCCGGCAGACCTCAACAATGCTTGAAATCCTGCCTGTTACTGGGGAATTATAATTGAGGCCGGCTTCAACATGGCCTCAGCATGGCCTCAACATGGCCGCAACAAGGACTCAACAAGGCCTCAACAAGGCTTCAACAGGGCCTACGAGGCTTGAACAAACCCCCACTTCCGCGTTGGCGTAAGCAATATCAATCATTGACAACACATGGGTTCAAAAAGTATATGCCGAGGAACCAATTTTGGGCCCCAAAACATGCCCAAAACAAGGACCATTGATTTGGGCCTCCAGTACACAGAACCCGTCGTCAACTTTTTCTACAGGATCAACAAATGGTTTTCTGACCTGGTGTCCGATTTCCGACGAGAATGCAGAAGGATTTGAAGGAAGCACTCCGTCTGAGGTGGGTCGTAACCGGCGGACTAAATGTATCAGGTTTTCTTACACGGTGTGTTCCTTCCCTTAATCCTTGGGTCAGTACCAAAACACCATGAAGGATGTGAATTGCAGACTAAATGTATGTCAGGGCCCGGAAAAACATGTGTGCAACAGGCTTCTCTCTTCAGTTCATGCTTGGTGTACTCTTGAGGCACATGGTTTGTTGACTGATACACCTGTGCTAAGTGGCTCATATGTCGTGATTAATTTTGTACGCAAGCTTTCTTGGCTTGGTGCCTTCAGCCCGTGTTGGTCCGTGCTCACCTTCAACCGCTGGCTTTGGCGGACGTGTTCGCGCGAACATTCGCATCGGCATCAGATGAAAAACGACAGGCGCAAGTGAGATTTTATGCTATGAAGCTCCCCGGAGCACCCATAATAGGCTAGAACACACAGAAGAAAGGCAGGGTCCCAGCCAACCGTGGACCCCCAGCCCGTACTTGGGCTAGTTTGCACGGCAGGGTGGCCTTGGCGCCACAGAAGATCGTGAGTGGCCCTCGCTGGGAACTTCGCCAGCGCCTAAACCAAAGAGTGGGCCGGGGCCCAAAAAAAGTGCCAAAGTGAGCGGGACAGCCAAAGCAGGAATAATGGCTGAAGAGGGGATTCCGGATAATGGCTGGACGTACCAAAACTGTCCGCCGCTAGCGCTCCAAAACAAGGAAAATTTTGCGCAGCAGCTAGCAAGCAACAGTAGTCACCAATAGCAATGGAATCATCCACCTGCCCAGTCGCAGGCCCATCACAGTCACACTGCTTGGAGATGATGCGGTCGTGTTGCATTGGCCGTCGAGCATAGCCGACGCTTGCCACCCTGTTCGTCTGGTGAATGACTACCGCAAAGCCAATTCTCACAAGGCCTCACAGCGACGGGCAACTGGGCTGGGCGCATCTTGCCCTCTTTGCGAGGAATGGGGTCGCTGACCCCTGCCCCCAAAACGACGCCAGCCTAATGCCCTCGTCACTCGCCGGAATCAGATCCCAGAAGCTGCCTTTCAAAATGAAATTCAAACGAGTTGTAAAATTCCTGGCTGTCATCGTAGTACCCTTGAATCTCTGTCAAGGCGTCGAACACAACCAACCGCAACTAGCTGGAGGTTCTCCGTCATGTTGCTAACAAAAAGCACAGCTGTTACAAAGCAGAAAGATCTTTTTACCTTGTATCGAACATTGAGCTCATTGGTCAGAGCAAGTTTCTCACGCCGTGCAACTGTACAAAAGGTACCAAGCCCGGATACACAGCAAAGAGTACACAGCTCAGCACATCGTTTCTTTCAGGAAGATTCTGCGGAGACGAGGCGTCCACCAGAGACATAAAATCCCATTTGTTTTTTTCGACGGTTGGGCCCTTCCCTTAATCCTTGGGTCAGTGACCAAAACACCATAAAGGATGCGAGCTGCACAAGACACTAATTAAGGCCTCACAAAAAGCGAAAGCGTAATGTAACATAATGTGACAGAATCCGTTCACATCCTTCGATGTGCTTCGGCCAGATTGGTCTTCAATCGCGTTGTCATCTCTTTGGATGTCACTAGCAAGTCAATTGACTACTGGTGCCACGTGTCTACATCAACACGCACGGTAACTTTCCATCCAAACGATACCGCCGAACCGTATAGATGAATGTTCACCGTTCCACGTGCAAAACCTATCCTTGCATTTGCATGTTGAGGTGAGACTTACTTCATGACAACAATTTGGGAAATCTGCAGATCATAATAACGTTAACTTGCATATTTCCCACCTTGTCGCCCTGCATACAGTCATTTTTCTAAGCGTCCCAATGCAATCAGGCCCCCTCACAGTATGTACAAGTGATGATACACTGTAGCACTGCAGGCGACTCAGAAATAGCAGCGCAGATACACCCCCGCGAACGGGAGTAGCACTCTGGCACGAGAAGAGGTAGGGGTCAGCGACCCCATACCTCTAACGCTGTGTGGCAGCGCACACCCTGTGAAGTAGCCTCTTGGATTGTTTACGGGACGCAGAGGCTGCACGCTTATCTGCCAGCTTCTGCACCCACCTAGTGGGTGGCAAGGCAGGTCGGCAACAGCAAGCTTCATCGTGATTGGCCGCCGCATGGGACTGTGGGCCCTGGCAGTGGGCGGGGCCCCCTGATGAAGTTTAGACGTGATCGCAAAGAGTGTCATGATTCAGCTGGATTGTTCACTTCATCGTCTTCGTCTTCTTTCGGCGCTAAAAACCACTGAGGGATGCATCACTTCTTTGTACCTGTTCGCTTCTCTGCTCCTGCAAAAAAAAACCGGATCAGCTTTCATTTGCTGCGATGAACTTGTTTGACCGCGTCTGTGTGACTTCTCAATGTTGCTTCCGTAGCGGTTTTTACTTTGAGCATTGAAGACATGAACCTGGTACGCCATGTCCATCGATTCGGAGGTGCCTCTAGGGCATCTGATGGACTCCTTTGAACCTGCTGTGACTCGTGCGGTGACCTGCTACGCACGTAACAGCGTCGTTCGGATTGCCAGACAACATGTTGGTGACGTCAGTGAAAACCCTTAATGCCAAGTCAGTTCAGCTGACTCAGACACGGAATCGACTCATTCTGCCACACAAGAATTTCTTCTTCTTGAAGATTTTGTCGCTGGGATGTTGGTAGGGTTTCGCACCTGTACTCACACCCGATCCCCCGAGCTGGGGATACAACTGTTCAGGCAACAGACGAGCGCAGGCTTATTGTTGCAATTTCTCTTTCGGCTGGTTGTTCAACTTGCTGCTGTATCGCGTTTGTGGATGTCAGTTTGCAATCAGGTCACAGCAGGATTTTATTGTCCAAGGAATACAGACTCATTTCCCAGATTTCTAGCTTTTAAGAGAATTTTCTTCTATGCGAATTTCTTGGGATAGTCAGGGCATTGGCATCTTCTTCAAGGCCTTGTAGAAAGAAAGTCCCCTTGATGAAACACCTGGTTCTAGACCCGAGCTGGTGAAAGATGCGCGCGAAGCGCAGCTTCGTTAGCTGTAGATGCGGGAGCTACTGTGAAGGTACCTTCGTGTGTCCTGGTTTTTTGACGTATTTCAAGTGCTTTAAAACGAATCTCTCTGATAGCGCAGTAGGCCACTGATACAGGAGGTGACCCCCTTGAAGGGCTCAGAAGTAGATGTCATGGTAGATAAAGCTTTTTAAGGTGCCCTTGAGATTTTTAGGGTTTTTTTCCGATAGCTTGAATCTTTCAACAAACAAGCTCTTGGGTTCGTTCTGTGTAAAGGGTCCACAGAGGTATGGAGACTGCTTTCAAAATCCTGTGTTTGTGTTGAGTTGCCCACACAAGGAAGGAGCAATGAAGTTTTTTGCTAGGAATTACAAAAAACGGGACCTGTGAGAGACTATCATTGGAGCGCGGGGCCATCAGCCATTAGATTTTTGTTTGAGATTACGAGGAGCCGTCGTTTCGTGAGAGATTGTGAGAGATTGGGAAAGGTAGGTCCATTTGGGTTTGTATTAGGAACTACAACGCAAGTAGAAATGTTCTTCGCTGCGAGAACTACATGACCAAGCGCGCAAGGCTGAAAGCAGCAGCACATGAGCGCCTGACAAACTTGTCGCAGTTGTCGTCTAGCCCGCGGCTGTCTGCACTTCCTGAGGACCTTTCCTTCTGTCAACTGGTACTGGAATCCATCTGGAGCTAGTACTGGCAGTGGAGATTGCTAATGGATCCGAGACCTTGGAGCAGAACTGTTTGAATTCTGGTAAGGTTGTATTGTGGGAGTTTCCATGGAGAGCTCTGTCGCATACAATTGCGGATAATGGTATTTATACCTTCCTCTAGAAGGTGCACGTGCTGTGTCTTATCCCCCATAATGGAGAGTCAAATCATGGTACTTAGATCTAAAAAGAGGGTAGTTGAAGGGTCCAGGTCCTGCAAGCCTTACAACTACTCTTGTCTGGTACTCTTGGGTTTAGAGTTCCCCTTCTAACATGTCTCCTAGTCCTTAACAAGACTCCTGCCAGCCTTCACTAGACCGTGAGCATCTATGCAAACCCGACCATACTGGCACAAGCTGCACGGACTGCTAAGTTACCTGGCAATCGTGGCAGAGTGACCGCTCGTGTGACTGGATCCAGAGCTTCATGTGCGGAATAATTGGGCTTACGTAGCTGAGATATAAATGGAAAAACCTTTACTTAATTAATGCTGTTTTTTCCATTTTCTGCCTCTCATCCCGTTAGTTTCACAACATAAAGGCGGAACTTCATTGTTTGGTTAATGTGAAGAATGACATAGGTGCCACTGCTAATTCACTTTCTAGTGAAGTTCGCCAGTTTTGCTTTCTGGTGAATCCGCTGATATGGTTTGTCAATGTGCAAGATGCAACTAAGCGACCGCATGAGTTGGCTGTGAACAATGATGTTGTAGTGGTATTTCATGAGATTTCATCGATTTTGATCAAGATTCATCAGATTTTCATCAAGCACACCAAAAATTTCTTTGTACCGACTGCCGTCAAGATCGCTGTGCAAATCCAGCGAACTGGCTAGTCTGGTTTTCGATTCCTGTCGTCCAACTGAAAACTGGACATGTACCTTGCCAGGTCAACTGCAGTACAGCGAGCTGGACAACGTTATAACTTGTTTGGACTTTGAATGCAAACTTTTTAACCTCACATGCCTGACAATAGGACTGTAAACAAAGAACTGATTGAACTAAGAAGGTCAAACCTCTTCGACCTGGAGTTGGCCGGAATTCAGATTTCATCAGATCTCATGGGATTTCAACATTTGCATTTTCTTGCATTTTTTGTGATTTGTATGGTGTTGCAAAGACATGTTGTTTTAATGTGGAGAATTAAGATTTCTAAAAGGGTTCTGTCAAGCAGTTTGATGGTTGACGGCTGAAGCTTACGGCTTCTTTTATTGCTAGCAAAATAATATTTATGAATCTGGCTCTCTCGGTTTCGGGTCTAAAGTTATGGAGATTAATGGAATTTAGTTTGTTATTGCTTGAGAGTAAACAAATCAGAAAAGCTTAGTTCAAATTAGGCGATTCTGTTGAACCAACACCCAAGCTCCAAAAACCCTAAACCTTCAACTCTAGATTATGCAAACAGTTTTAACAGAGGTCTGTTGCACACTTTGAATTCCAAGCCCAAAAACCCAAACCCAAAACCTGTACTCCTAGACTTTAACCAACAACCCAAACCCAACATCCCACACCGAAAAAAACTGCTCTTTTAACAAGAGTCTAGGAATATGGGCTTTGGATATAGGATTCAGGCTATATAGATTTAGATTATTGGTTTTAAGGTTTAAGCTTCAGAGTTTGCGACTTAGAGTTTGTGATGTTTGCTCAGAAAAAACCTAAAACCTACACCCACAAGCCCAAAGCCTACTTTCCAAAATCTTGAACTTTCATTTCTAAAAGCTTCAAACTCTAATCTCTCAACTTAAAACACAAGACCCAAAACCATCAGGGCGGATATAGATTTTATATTTACTATTGCTGGAGAAAACCACGAATGTGTGATGCAGGGTTCTACTGAACTATTACTATTCTCTCTTCTCGCTGCTATTGCTTGCTGTTGCGCCAGTACATGCACTCTCTCTCTATATGTATACATTTATGATTTTCTTTATTCTGCTAGACTTTTCGAAGCTGCTTGTATATGCTATGCAGGCACTCTGGCTCGAAACTGCTAGTGCTGGCAGTTAAGCCTTAAACTACTTCTAGACTTCTGGACTTCTATAGAAAATCAGAAACTATAGTGCATATGCACAAACATCATGGAATTGTAGAGAAAGTAGCCACTCCTCTAGGCCTTCTACAGTACATAGAACTTACTGGTGGGTTCTACTTCTCTAGCATTTCCAAAATTAAATTGCTACAAGGTAAGCATCTGGACAAGTCAATTTTTGGCTATATACTTTGGTCTACTGTACATCATACTTCACACTTCACAGATACCAAGCGAAAAAAGTAGGCAGCCTCCAGTGTGTAGGTGCTGCGTGGAGCCAGTATAGCCTTGTCAAAAGGCCAAATTGGACCACGATAACCTTGTCAAAAAGCTATAGTGGTCATGGCATGGAATGATTGGTCTTGGGAGCAAGAAAGGTGTCATGATGTCAAAGGCTGGTCCCAATCATGGGAAGGCTCAAACTCGCAAAACTGGTCCCAGTCATGGGAAGGCTGGGGCTGGCAGGGAAGGTCGAGGTCTGAGTAGGAGTGGAGATGGTGGGAGGAGGAGGCAGAGGAGGAGGAATGGCAATAGGACAGGAGACAGGAGGGGGGGGTGGTTGTATGGGGGTAAGGAAGAGAAGGAAAATGAGAAATTGGCCCTTGACAAAAGGGGCAAGGAAAACAAAAAGAACAAAAAAGCCAGGCAGTGGGACTACATCAAAGGCGAGAAAAGAAAGGTTCCAAGCATCTGGGCTGCAAAAGGAATTGGACAACATGAGTGGGGAAGATGTCCGATCGCTAAGGTTCAAGAAGATTGGCAAAGGAAGGGCAGGCAGGCTTTGCAACCTTAGCCTCCCTTGTCAAAAGGGGGCCCCTGACTCGGGAGGAGCTCTACCCTCCAAAGGCTCCAAAGGCAAAGCCTCACCTAGCCGCCCTTGCCACAAAGCATGAGCTAAAGTACCTTGACCAAAGGTCACAGGGCTACAATGAGCTGCCTGAAGCAAAAGCTGCAGAGACTGCTGAAGCTCAAGAGAAGCAGGCTGGCAGGCCTGCAAAGAAGGGGGTAGAGGAGGAGTGGTGGTCCGCGCAAGCTGTTGGAGCTGAAGGCCAATTTTGACGAAAGGTTGACCACTAAGGACCTGGAGGCTGGCAGCTTCACAGATGAGGCCTTCCAAGGTGTCAGCGCAGCTGCTGCATTCTGTGAACAGAGGCCCCAAGATACTGGAAGGTGAAAGTTGATCAGAACCTTGACAAAAGGATCTGCGTCGACTGGTATGGCACACTGCAAATAGACAGGGCAGCGCCTGGAAAGACATAGAGGCGCTGAGGGACCTGCAAGCAGGCAGGGTACACCTTAATCCTGTGTAGCTTTTGTGGCAACCGCAGGGAAGAGCAAGTCAGAGCCCTGTGCCAGGACATGGAGCAAAGCAGTGGGGTGCAGTTCGCGCGAAAAATCTTCTGCAGGACACCGCTTGGCAAAAGTGGTAAGACCTGGGCGGCTCTCTCACAGGCTTGTGGGGTGATTCTTGATGATAGAGCTGATGTATGCAAAGAGGCCTTGACAAAAGGCCTCAAGGCAAACCCAGTGTGCACCCCACATCAACAGCATAATTGGGGCAAAATGTGGGGCTGCAAAGCCTACCCTGACTTCAGGGCAGTGGCTTCTGCCATCTTGGAGAAGAAGCATGCTTGGTGAAAACCAAGCTTTTGTATCCTTGACAAAAGGATACGCACTGCCCTGAAGACCCTTGACAAAAAGGATATAAAGTGCCAGCCTAAAAACCTTGTCAAAAGGTTTTTCTCTAAGCTTTAGGCCCAAAGTGGCCATTGTGTTTCAAGTTGAGCCCTGCAACAAAATCACAGGGACCCAACAGTATATATATATATATGAATGTAGTACCTTTAGGGTCTATTTGACGTCCTATTTAAATTAATTAGTATTTAAAAATTTAGATAAATAATTTAAATAGTTTACATACTTAAATTATTTGAATTATTTGAATTATTTGGAAGGCCCGAGAATTCAAATAATTCAAATAATTTAGAGATTTGAATTATTTGAAGTATTTGAATTATTTAAATTATTTAAATTCGCCAGACTCTCTAATATTTGAATTATTTGAATTATTTGAATTATTTGGGAGGCCCGAGAATTCAAATAATTCAAAAAATTCAAATAATTTACATAATTTACAAAATTTAAATAGGTTAAATATTTGAATTATTTGAATTATTTGGAAGGCCCGAGAATTCAAATAATTCAAATAATTTAATTATTTCAATTATTTAAATTATTTGTATCTAAATAATTTGAATTATTTGAAATATTTGAATTCTCGGGCTTCCCAAATAATTCAAATAATTCAAACAATTTAAAGATTACAGAGTCCGGCGAATTCAGATAATTTAAATAATTTAAATAATTCAAGTTCCCCCTTAGGTTTTTCCAGAAATCTGATCACAAAATCACAAATCGCAAGGGGTGTCCCCTCATTGCTTCAAAAATCTGATCTTCAAATCATTAATCGCAAGGGGTGTCCCCGTTAGGTTTTTCCAGAAATCTGATCCCAAAATCATTAATCGCAAGAGGTGTCCCCATAGTTTTTGCTTCAGAAATCTGATCTTCAAATCATTAATCGCAAGGGGTGTCCCCCGTTAGGTTTTTCCAGAAACCTGATCCCAAAATCATTA
>CAJNIZ010004181.1:9192-20351 GCA_905231905.1 Symbiodinium pilosum
ACCCTAGCCCCCAAACCCTTGCACTTGATAAGTCCCCAATTGTTAGCGCCTCGGCCTCCTCTTTGACTTTCGAGAAATCCCAGTCTTTCAACTCCTCCAAAATGCCTACCTGATTTCGGGCTCCAAGAGGGGATGGTCTAGGGCTCAGGGTTCAGGGTTNNGGGTTTAGGATTTAGGGTCTCGGGTGTAGGGTATTAAGCTCAGGTTTTCGGGTTTAGGGTATACGGATGATATGGGGACCATAGAGCTTTTGTCCAGGCAGTACTGGGATAATTGCTCCCAATAGTGGCAGTGCACATGGAAGATGATATGGAAACTACTATCTGAAGATTGGGTGTTACTTACCTCTGGCAAGCCGGGAAGCAAGTGCAAAAGAAAATGGAAACCACATGCGGTTCAGGGCTGAAAGCTTAAGGAATGGAACAGGAAATATTCCTATATTCTCAGGGTTATATGAGCTTTAGTCTAAATTCCCTATATGCCACTTAATAACCTCTATATAATTCCCGCATGTAACTATTTGGACGAAATTTGACTATGGCTCATATACGGACTACGGAAAGGATGAACTCCTTCACTCCTTGCCAACCAGAGGTATGTTTTCTACTTCCTGAGCCACATACGCTTGTACTCTTGTTCCAGAACACCCTACCACAAAAAGGAGGACACAATCTTACTCAGTATGTCAATGGGATGTCAGTCCATCCATGAATCAAGCACTAAACCCCAAACCCGAAGCGGGCGGCACCATTGGCAACTCAAACAGGTAGTCTCAAAAAGCACAATATTGGCCGAAAGCTGAGCAACGATCCCGTGTAAAATGTTCAAGTGCTAGGGCTTAGGTTGAGTGATTTAGGGTTTGGGGGTTAGAATTTAATGATTAGGGTTTGGGTTTAGGGTTTGGGGTTTAGGACTTAGTGATTAGGATTTGGGTCTTAGGGTTTAGGGTTTGGGGTTTAGGGTTCAGGGTTTGTAGTGCAACCATTGATTGCTTAGTTGCTGACAACTTTGGTGACATGGTTGGACTCTGTCACAAACTGTCTGCTTCATAAGATGGGGCTAGCCTAAGGGCCCGAGAGATACCTGGGGATTTAAGCTCAATTAAACTCCCCGCTTACGAAATCACACTTTGAGCCTAAACCCTAAACCCCAAACCCTAAACCCTCAACCCTAAACCCTACCTGCCGGTACTTCGTTGTGAAATGTTTGTACCAGCCGGCCAAGGACTTGAAGTTCATCTCCTCCATCTCCTTCAGGGGGCTGAAAAAGGTGGGATGAAGGTAGGGGGGCTAAAGGATCCTTAGTACAAACTCTACGTATATACTCTACTATATTGGGGCGTATTTCCTATACCCCACCTTCCTTCGTCCCACCCTCTGAGCCCTTTGACTCCTGCGCTAGCCATGAGAATGACGCTACTCATTACACTGTTCCAGGGCTTGTACGAACAAATCTTGATATGGTAGTTTGTCGAGATTCTGCTCACTTGTTCGGTACCCGAAGCATTTGGGGACCCTAAACCCTAAACCCTAAACCTTAAGCCTTAAACCGCCCCTAAACCCGAAATCAGAGTGCAGACAATCTAAACAAGCCAAGGTCTAGGAACTGAGACCCCTAGCTTGCCGCGACCCCTAGACTCCTAAACTCCTAAATCAATCATCTTCCGGGTTTAGGGATTAGGGTTTAGGAATTCAGGTTCAGGGATTAGGGTTTGGGGTTTAGGGATGAGGATTTAGGGATTACGGCTTAAGGTTTTAGGGATTAGGGATTAAGGTTTGGGGTTCCGGGTTAGGGTTTAGGGATGAGTGTTTAAGGATGAGGGATTAGGCTTTAGGGTCTAGGGATTAGGGTGTCCTCCACCTTGAAATCAAAACGGTTGGCATCATCTGCCTTCAGGGACACCTCGGACAACACTCGGCGCCAAGGAAGTCTGAAAACCAAGCGTTTTTTCCAGGGGTTTAGGGCTTAGGGGTTTAAGGTTTAGGGTTTAGGGTTTACGGGTTTAAGATTTAGGCTGTACTCCCTGAATGTGTCCTGTAGAGCCGTGCAAACGGAGTTTTGCGAAACATTGCACGTCTTGTTTCACTCACAGTGATAATACCATTACATCGAATTCTATGACTCTCGATCTTTAAGGAGCCATGGACCGATTTCACCGTCCAACAAACTTCTGAAGCTTTCCATCTAGACATTCTTCACAGTCAAGAACTTCCACCTACATATCCCTCCAAAGGAAAGAATCTTCATGCTTTTTGCATGAGCAACCCTGAACATAGAAATTGCCCCTGAAACCCTAAACCCTAACGCCAGAACACTAAACCCCTTATCTTGAATTGCCTGTATCCCAAAACCCGATTCAAAGGGTTGCTGGAGAAACCCCAGATCCCAGTGCTTTCGAGCATCAGTAGCCATGGCCCAAGTGCAATCCTACGGTGGACATGCTTTAGGGCTCAGGGTGTATCAGTGAAGCTGCCTCTGAGCTGCATTAAATTCAGGACATAGGTTTTGGGGATTCGGGTTTCGGGATTGACTGGGGCACTCAGCACCCATCTGTGCTGAGAGAAGCTTTGCCGTCTGAAGTTCTCACTGGTAGGGTTCAGGCGAGCTGTTTAGCATTGAGGATTTACTGAGCGGGCCATGGGACTTAGTAAGTAGGTGAGTAATGCAGGTAACTGGGGGTATTATGTGGCTGAGAAGGATTGGAAGTATAATCTTGAAACGGTAGTTTCCATATACAAGGGGACCGCAATATAGACCCCAATGTACTAGTATGCAATAATCCTTACTATGGGGACCCCAGAAAGGGACCCCTAAATTTTGGGACCGGCAACCCCAATTCTTGTAAACCGCTATGTAATCCCAGTTTGCATGTCATTCTCCAATTTGTTCCATTTGGTTCTCCATTCTTGGGGTGATGGCTCTCTAGACCCTGAACCCGAAACCCTGGCCTTCCAAAACCCTAAACCTTATCAGGAAAAGTACCTTGGGGGATCTCATCTGCAACTGTTTTAGTACTTCCTCAGAGTCTGTAAGCGTTAGAATGTTTAGGGTTTGGGTGTCAAGGTTTAAGGCTTTAGGGTTTAAGGTTTAAAGGTCAGGGTTTGGGGTTATGGTCTAAGGCTTAAGTTTTAAGATTTAGGGTTGAGGTTTCAGGATTTGGTTACAGGTCCAAGGTTTAGGTTTTGAGATTCAAGGTTTAGGGTTCAGGCCTTACAGTTTAAGGTTTAGGGTTCAGGGTTTAGGTTCTAGGGGTTCCAGGGCTTCGATTCAGGGCTTCGGGTCCAGACCCAAGCTTTCAGCTTTGCTAGATGCTTTCAGGAACGTTCCTATGCTGAGACCCTCCAACATGATTTTGACAGGCATATGATCATACCAAGAATAAAAACCATAACAACAATAATGGTAATAGTAATCTTCTCTCGATAAAAGCTGTATAAGGATCAGGATTTCATATACACCTAATACATGCGTTTGAGCCATAGTCTAAACTCCTAGTATCCCCCTTAACGTCGAAGAAATGACTCCCAAGACGGCGTAAAGGGGTCCAACAGAGAAAGCCCCAAAGAGCAACTTGGCATCCCTAAACCCTAAACCCTTGTAAATTCAGGTCAATTGCGTGTCGATCCCATGCAGTGCAGTGACCTTGCTTTACAGCAAGACAATCCCTTCTTTCCTTCAGCCATTTGGGCTGTGCCAACGGCAGTGTCGGAGCAGGAAGAAAAGCAGATTGTCCGAAGGTAGCTCAGCCATAGCTGCCTCTTGCCTACTGTCTGCTCAGCGATTCTTTGGTCTTTGGGACCACCAGTGTCAAGGCCCCTACCAGTGTCTCATTGACACTGGTAGCGGAGCCGGTTCGAGTCAGGCGCCTTTGTTTGGAAGAGCCCAGACGCTGAGATGGCCGATCCGGCGAACACCAATCCCAAACTTCCGACCTGGAATGGAGATTGGCGGACCTTCAGTGATTTCAAGCTGGCTTGCTACTTGGAACTGGATGGTCTGAAGCAAGATGAGCAGGCGACGCTGGCACCAAGGCTGGCTCGAAACCTGACAGGCAAGGCGTGGGAAGCATGCCTGGATATTGATCGTGAGAAGCTGCGAGCTGACAAGGGTTTGGATTATCTGTTGGAATTTCTGAAAACCAAGCGTGGCAAGCAGCAGGTCGATATCCTTGGCAAAGCTTTCGAAAAGTACTTCCAGTCCAATGATGTTGTCAGACAGGACAAGGAGAATCTCAACGACTATGAGCAGCGACTGCAGACCCATCTGAGGGACATCCAGCGTGCTCTGACAGAGATCGGAGCGAGCGACAAAGTCCCCACTGAGATCTTCGGATGGTTTCTGCTCAATAAGCATATCCGACTGGAGCCGTCGGACATTGCAACGTTGAAGTCCCAGACAGCGACGTATAAACTGGATGATGTTATGAAGGCCTTGCGGAAAATGTGGGGCGGAGAGAGCCTTGCTTTCAAGAACCAAGAAAGAAAACGCAGCGGAGGTCCCAGCCGAGCCTATCTGGTGGAAGATGAGGCCGAGAGCGAACAAGCTGGTGACAGCATTTGGTGGAACGACGACGACGAGGCCGAGGAAGACGAGCAAGTGGACGAGAACGAGATCTGGTTCGAGGAGGCCCTAGAGGCCCTCCAAGAGGACCCCACGGATGAGACAGTGCTTGCCAACTTCCAGGAGGCCAAGAAGGCGTTCTACAAAGATGCCCGCAAAGCTCTTGACCAGAACCGGGTGAACCGTGGTTTCTATCCGGCAGGCAAGGGCAGCTCAAAAGGCAAGAGCAAAGGAAGCAGTGGCAAGGCCAGCGAGTTCCAAGGACATTGCATGCGCTGTGGCAAATGGGGCCACAGGGCGCAAGCTTGCCCTCAAGCTCCAAAGGGCAAAGGAAAAGGCACTGGTGTGGGCTTTGTCTTCTCCAGCTGGATGCATGCCAGTCCGAAGGCCGAGGTGCAGATCCCCGAGACGGAGAACCCGAAGCCAGGACCAGAGCAGACATACGTGGCTTCGGGTGAGACAAGTGCCAAGGCTATCATGGACTGCGGGGCGTCGGAGTCGATCGTTGGGGCGTGGACTCTGCAAAGCTTCCATGATGAGCTGCAAGACTTGGGTTTCTGCCCACACGACGAGATCCAGCTGGACAGGCATCTTCGGAAGAGCTTCGTCTTTGGCAACAATGAAAGAAGCCTGGCCTTAGGACAGGCAAAGCTGAATGTTGGCATCCATGGTCGTGAGCAAGAGCTTGAAGCACATGTTGTGGAGGGTCCAACCCCTCTCCTTCTGTCCTCCAAGTGGCTTTATGAGCAGGAAGCCATCATAGATTTCAAGCGTGGGCAGGCTTTGCTGCCGAAGATCACGAATGAAGTCCTTCAGCTTGAGCGTGCTTCGACTTATCATTTGTTGTTGCCAGTGACTGCCTTTCAAGGACATGAAGCAGCAAAGGCGGTCACCGTAGTGAAAGATGGAGAGAGCC
Organism: Symbiodinium pilosum; assembly: GCA_905231905.1. Lineage (NCBI taxonomy): Eukaryota > Dinophyceae > Suessiales > Symbiodiniaceae > Symbiodinium > Symbiodinium pilosum. Next base: position 14,669 of record CAJNIZ010004181.1, read on the forward strand.
CTCTCCTGATGGCCTGTGCCCAGATGTGCCGTAGCCACCTGCCCGACTCTGCCGAAGTGCAGGAGTAAGGACATCACCACCAGGATGGCGAACTGGACCGCCCCCTGAGTGGACCAGAAGCCGAAGAAGTTGGCTTTAGTCCAGAACAAATTTTTAATGCCGAGAAGCCCCATTTAGAATCTGATGGTGACGATTGTTTTGTTGGTTTATCGGATGGTCAGCGTGATTGGTTCAAGAACCAGGCCCTCGAAGAGCAGAATAGGTTTCAAGAGTGTTTGTTAGGTGTTTTGGAGAATCGGGTTGATTTGATGGAGGTTTGCTGTCCTTGGGATTCTCCTTTGAGTACGGCGGTTGAAAAGGCGGGAGGCAAGGTGTTTCGTGTTGGTATTCATAACGGGTTTGATTTGTCTACTAAGGTTGGAGTGGCCAGAGCTATGCAAAAGGTTAAAGAACTCAAACCCCGGTACCTTCATGTCTCCCCTCCTTGTTTCCCTTGGACTACCTGTACCAACGGCAACCTTAGGAACCCAACCAGTAGAGCGGACTTGATGCAAAAGCGACGGCGTGGACGTCAGATTCTAAAGGGCTGCCTGAAGCTCATCGAGCTCCAACGTCAGGAGCTGCGCGGCTTGTCCGGGTTAGGGATGTCCAACATGGTAGGCCACGCAGGCGGGGAACATCCCTTGAGTGCTTTGTCCTGGAAGGAGCCCAGCATGCGTAAGATGGTTCATTTGTGTGGGGGTGAAAAGTTCAGGGTTGATGGTTGTCGGTTTGGCACTTTTTCGAAACAAAGTCAACTGCCCATTCGAAAACCTTGGGGTTGGTTCTCTAGTTCCCCCGAAATCCGTAAGGCCTTAGAGAAAAAGTGTCAACACATTCCAGGACAACATGCTTGCATGACGAATGCCGAGAAAGCCGCCTCAGCCACATATCCTCCTGCCTTGTGTCGAGCTTTTGCTAAGAGTTTGATGATGATGCTTGGGGATGAGGTGTTGAGGGCTGGTGCGGTGTTTGCTCAAAATCATGGTGATAGCTGGGGCGACGCTGAACTTGATGCGATGGGAGAAGAAGCTAATCAAGAACCTCAAGAACCCCACCTTGTTCCCAAAACCAAACCTTGTGATGAGCATGAACATGACCAACAACAAGATTCCCAACATGAAAGAAACCAAGGTGATAGGAACGAAAACAAGCCTCAAGATGAAACCTGGGATCCCAAAGGTATCATGAACAAACTCCGCACGATACATGCTAATCTTGGTCATCCCTCTAACACGGTCCTGTGCCGAACTTTGAAGGGAGCAGGAGCTTCGGCTGAGGTTCTGCAAAAGGCAGCTGAGTTCAAGTGCGTTCATTGCGAACGTCGAGGTCATGCCCTTCCCCATAGAACCTCACAGGTGCCCACTGCTCAGAGTAAATGGGATGTGGTTAGTGTGGATACCTTTTGGTGGCATAGCCCCCACAAAGATGAGAAGGGCAATCCTCGAGAACATGTGGTCGGTATCTCTTTCGTGGATGAAGCTAGCGATTACCATCTTGCTGCTATTGTTCCTAGTGGAGAGAAGAAGCAAGGGTCCATTCGTGCTGAAGAGTTCCGACAGGTTTTCTCCAAGGATTGGCTCCGGATTTTGCCGAAGCCGAAATGTATCCGTTTTGATGATGAGGGTGCCTTTCGAGACCAGAGGCTGATCGAATGGGTCGAGGCCCAGGCGGTGAGAGTGTCTGTAATTGCAGGCGAAGCTGCTTGGCAAGTAGGCAAACATTCCAGACACCTTGAAGTTCTCAAAGAAAACATGTCTTTGCTGTCTTCCGAACTGGGGCCAAAAAAATTCGAGCTGAGGAGCTTCTGGGGTTGAGTTTGGCTGCCAAAAACGAAATGCATAACATCAAGGGGTACTCTCCTAATCAGTGGTGTTTTGGTCAAAAGAAAGAACGTGTTCAAAGTTTTCTTCAAAATGGTAATCACCTTCCTACTGTTAGCTTGAGAAACCAAAGTGAAAGCTTTGAAGCAGCCATCCGGAGAGCCGATCTTGCTCACCAAACGTTCCTGAAAGCCGATAGTCGGCGTAGGATCTTGCGGGCTGCGCGAGGCCGGGCGCGAAAAGCTGAAACCTTCGAAGTAGGACAACTTGTGTATTTCTACCGCAAGGGGCGAAATAACACTAGCAAACATGAAGCAGGGTGGCACGGGCCAGCACGAGTGTTGGCCATTGAGAAACAGGGTGACAGCCTTCACAATCAGACCCAGGGTTCCGTGATCTGGATTGTGCATGCGACTATTCTCTACCGGTGTGCCCCCGAACAACTTAGGAAAGTTCCTGGCTTCGTTCAGCATACTCATGACACCCTTCATGATGTCCATTCTCCACTTGAGGAGTTGCGTAGGGCCGGTAATCAGGCAAATTACCGTGACATCTCTCAGGACCTGAGTCAGGAAGCTGAGGACAGTGAAATCCATGATGACGAACCGTCCGAGACGTCTCGCGGCTCGATCTCAACAAAGCCTCCTCCGCCTCACTTCCGCATTACCGGGAAGCGCGCGCAAGATGGCCCAGAGCAGCAAGGACGCCGCGATTCAGAACCTCCAGGCCATGGCCAAGGCCGAGGACAAGAAGGCAGCAGCAACCATCACGGCCCGCGAGGAAGCTCGTTACCAAGCCATGGACCTGGCAACGCTCGGCCAGGAGAAGGTGACCAATGGCAAGTTCGCAGGGATGACGTGTCAACAGGTTCACGACCATCAGTCCAAGTACCTGACGTGGCTGATCCAGCATCACGAGGACAACAGCAAGTATCAGAACGTGATCACCTACGCCAAGCGGATGGCGACAACGACGGCACCGGCGGAGCCCGTTCCGGAGTCCAACCCTCAGACGCAGCCGACTTCTGGCGCACAGCCGACCAGCGCCGGCATGAACAAAATCGATCCCGCGGATCCTCCAGCCGAGATGGCAGAAGATCCGATGCCCACCGTGACGGTGAAGATGTTCGAGGCCAACCAGATGATGATCGCGGCCCTCCAGTCCCGGGTTCAGCAGCTGGAAGCCTACAACGAGGCAGTCCAGACCGCCATGTACCAGACGCACGCTCAGGTGCTCCAGCTACAGGAGCAGGTGGAGATCCTAAACCGACGCCTAGCTGCAGTCGAGGCCGCGATGCACCACGAGACCAAGTGAGACGAGAGCGCAGTCGGACTCCGGCAGGGTTACGGGATGTTCAAGACCTCAACTTGTGGGTTGATAAACAGGAGTCTGGGGATAAGCAGGCTTGTTGGTCGAATTGGGTTGATAGATGGGATGAAGATCAAGATGATGTTTTATTGGTTGTTCCTGAAGAAGATGTTGGTAACTTGTTGGATCTTTCTCATGGTGGCCTTGGATGCCGGGGCGACAAATCCTTTGAGCTGAGTTCGATGAAACTTGGCTGTTTTGGAGATGGGTTGATTGCAGGAACCTGGGAAGCTGTTCCCAAACAACCAGCTCTTGGCGTCACCCGTGACTATGAGAGCTATTTCTCACATGCGGCGCAAGAACAATGCCAGGTTCTTGAAATCACTATGGATCTCCAAGCACGGGACGTGCACCAAACAAAGGTCGGCGGACAGAATCAGTGGGTTCTCAATGAGAAGCCTAAGAAGCGAGCTGAGGTACAATTCAAGAGTCTGTCTGATGCCGAGAAACTCGACTTCATGAAAGCTATGCGCAACGAACTTAGTTCGTACTTGGAGCATGAGGCCATCCAGATTGCCAGCCGACATAATGTTCCCAGGGAACGTATACTCGGTATGAGGTGGGTGTTAACATGGAAGGCAATCACGAATGAAGAGACTGGAGTCGTGTCCGGTCAGAAACCGAAGGCGAGATTGATTATCAAGGGATTCCAAGACCCTGATCTCCTGAAGTTAAAACGTGATTCCCCCACCTTAAGCACCCAAAGTAGGAACATGGTCCTGGGACTTGCAGCATGTCATGGATGGCAGTGTTATGTAGGAGACATTAAGACAGCTTTCCTCAATGGCGACCAGACGGAGGCTGCTCGACAAATATATGCTGAACCCCCTGAAGAAGTTAAGCTCATGCTTGGACTGAAACCCCATGAACTGTTCAGAATCATGAAAGCGGTGTATGGGTTGCTACATGCTCCCCGAGCTTGGTCGGACAAGCTTGGCAAAGAGCTGGCCAAACAAGGATGGGTTCAATCCAAACTGGAACCATGCGTATGGCGACTTTATGAGGATGGGGTTTTGTGTGGTTTGATTGGGATTCATGTTGATGATCTTCTGTGTTGTGGTTCAGGGTCATGGTTCCAGCAGCAAATCCAAGTGTTGCGGCAAAGTTTTCCTTTCGGATCTTGGAAAGACCTGATGCATGAAACCGTTACCTTCTGTGGCTGTGAACTCCGTCAAAGGCCTGATGGAACGATCGAGCTTAATCAGGAACGGTATGCAGAGGCCATTCCAGAGATCCCTCTCAGCAGGGAACGCAGGGCCCAGACTCAGGACGCTTTGACTGAAGCAGAGAAGAAGCGCCTTAGGACAGCGCTTGGGGCTTTGTCATGGCGTGCCACACAATCGGCACCGTGGATCAGTGCAAGCACCTCGTACCTTCAGGGTTGTTACAAAGAAAGCGTTGTTGATGACATCCTGCAAGTTAACAAACTCATTCGTCTTCAAAAGCAGTATAGTCAGGTGAATGTTGAGTTTTCTTCGAAGATTCGGGAGCCGGTTGTTTTGACTTTTCGTGATGCCTCTTGGGCATGTAGACGGGATGGAACTTCACAGGGCGGTGTCATCACGTTGTTTGCTGATCGAAGTGTCCTGGAAGGTCAGCCTGGTGTGTTTGCCCCTATAGCATGGCAGTCCCGCAAGTTACCACGTGTCTGTAGAAGCTCCACAGCGGCAGAGGTACAAGCTGGTAGCCATGCAGATGACTCCCATGAATTCACCAAGCAAATGATAGTTGAATGGATGAATGAGAGACCCATTCCCCCTAAGAGTATGGATCAAGCCTTGTCCATGTTCCCGTCCATTGTTGTCACGGACAGTAAGAATCTGTGCGACTCTGTTGTTCGTATCGAAAGTAGCGGCCTTCAACTTGAAGAAAAGAGACTTGCCTTGGAAGTGCTCTCCATAAGAGAGCGAGTTGCTGCTGCTGGGGTGCTCTACAAGTGGGTCGATTCCGACCAGCAACTGGGAGACCCGTTATCCAAGCCTTTCATTTATGATAGTCTGTTATTAGCGATGCAGCGTAAACAGTTATGTTTAAAGTTCGACGAAAATTTTATTTCAGCCAAACGGAAGAGGGCCTGGAAACGACAGAATGCTGTTGCTGCGACCAATGGGGCTTCGAGATCGACACTGCAAGAAAAAGTTTCACCGGTGTAAATTCAGGTCAATTGCGTGTCGATCCCATGCAGTGCAGTGACCTTGCTTTACAGCAAGACAATCCCTTCTTTCCTTCAGCCATTTGGGCTGTGCCAACGGCAGTGTCGGAGCAGGAAGAAAAAGCAGATTGTCCGAAGGTAGCTCAGCCATAGCTGCCTCTTGCCTACTGTCTGCTCAGCGATTCTTTGGTCTTTGGGACCACCAGTGTCAAGGCCCCTACCAGTGTCTGATTGACAACCCTAAACCCTAGACCCTAAACCCTAATCCCTAAACCCTAAACCCTACCCCTAAACCCTAGAC
>CAJNIZ010004182.1:0-21976 GCA_905231905.1 Symbiodinium pilosum
CGTCCGCCATTCCGAGAATGGGGGCGGAGTGAGATGAGTCAACCTCCATGCTGACGACCATGTCCCATCTAGTTTGAACTGCTCCACTGCTCCCAGAAGTAGCAATAAGACCAGATGGGCTTTGGCGGTTTCGCCTGCACTGAGCAAGGTCAGAGCTCGCCCCATGTAGCCCAGTGTTCTTTCCGAGCCAATGGGGAGCTGGTCTTTGATGTATTGCTGCATCGTGGTTGGCCCTGCTGAGGCCTCGCCTAAGGTCTGGGCAGCCAAGCTTTGGATGGCGCTGACGTATGCCGGGCACGCTCTCCATCGCCATGCGAAGCTTCTCTAGCAGCATTGCGCCCTTGGCCCCGCTTAGCCGCCTCAAAGGATCCACCTCGTCGCCCTCCGAGTCGGACCCATCTAGGGGAAGGCCTGTTGCTTTGACCTTCGGCTTCTGCTTCCTCTGGTTCAGAAGTCCCACCAGGGCAGACTTCAGCAGCTGGTCCGGGGCAGCTCGTCGCCACCCCCCCTCGGACTCCTCGATGCTTTCGCCGCCTAGCGCCTCTCCCGCCATCGCTTTGGTTTTGGGAGCTGCTCCGACCAACTGCTTCGCTGAGACCAATGCCGAGGGCCCTTGCGAGCCAGCCGTCGCCTGCGATGTTTGCCCCGCCTTGACCGCTTCCAGATCGTCCTGAAGTCGAGTGACCAAAGCCGCAGTCGCCTGAGTTTGAGCCAGGATCTGCCCAAGCAGGTCGTCCGACGGTCCCACTGTGGGGGGGGAGGTCCCTCCCCCGCCGTGTGGTATGCCTCTGAGTTGGGGCCCTCCCGTCAGAACCCATTCCCGAGCAGCTATCACGAGTTGATCGTAGTTGCGGGTGCGATACATGGACTCTGCATTGTGAGGCCACACCGTGTTCTGAGGCCAGTTGGGGTTCGGTCCCCCTCCCAGAAGATAACGGAAGCAAGCTGAGGGCCAGTCCAGCATCAGGATCTCCACTTCGCCAGCTTCCTCTTCCTCGTCGTCTGGAAGGCCTTCCACCCCCACCAACAAAGTGGGCCCCAGGGATTGTGTCACCCCCTCGACTGCACCAGCTTCCAACTCCTCCAGTGTCACAAAGCCCGCCGACACACCGATCAGCAGTCCGCCCTAACGACGGAGTATGGGAACCACGGCCGCTTCGCGAGATGCATCTCCTCCAGGAAACCGAAGTAGAAGCCATTCCGGATCTGCAGATGTCTCAGCTATGGGCAGGCTACCTGCCCGTCGCGCGCCTACAGCACGCCAAGGCATCACTGAGGTGAAGGAAGGCCCTCAAGGCCCAAGCCCACAATCCAAGCTTCAGCTTCGGCCTGCGAGGGGAAGGCTACTAGGCGCGTTGCCCGTTCCTTCCGCAGCAAAGTGTCAGCAGTACGCTTCCGCACCACCAACCAAGCTGTATGATCGACTCGGATACCCAACCAGCAGGTGTTGGCCAAGCCCCAGCTAGGAGGCCTGACTAAATCCTCGCAATTGAGATCCTTGTCTCGGCTTGCCACACCCGCCTCCCAAGCAGCAGTGATCCGCTCGGCCGGTTTGGCCCGTGAACACTTAGCACTCAGTCTGCCAGCAAGGCGATCGCGAAAGGCCGGAGCTAAAGTAGCAGGCTGTCCAACGACCTCCCACTCTGTAGGTTCAGGCTCCTGGGGCCGGTTCGGGAGCACTAGGGGTCTCAACAGTCACTGTCACCCGCACTGAGGAAGAAGCAGCAGTAGGTGTAGAGCGCTTAGGGCCCATGCAAAGCTAATCGCGATGCAACCTATATCCTGCCAGTCTATCCTCCGGTGCTGGGATGGGAACAGGTCTGGTAGCCTCCCTTACAAGTACCCACAACAGTTGCCTACAGCGCTGGGAAAGCACTAAGGTAGCGCACAAGGCCCCTGAAATGAATCCGCAAGCCCAGCAAAGGATACCCAACAGCAGGCTCTCGGCCAGCGAAGTACGAGGACAAAGATTAGTCCAAGTCAGGAGGCTACCGAGTACCCCTTGCCACATCCTCGAACGAACAAAGGCTACAGCAAGATCGTTTCGCTTAGAAGCATGACAGACAAGCTGCCCCAACTCTGAATTTTGTGCGCAAGAATTTTGCGCCGAGTCCACTTATCGCACAACCTGACGCAACCCGTGTCCTGGGCACAAAGCTTTGCGAAGGCACAGTACACAAGACCCTGCAAAGGACATATGGGGTGGTCGTGATGCCAGAATCGGATGTGCAGCAGATTTGCCCATCTTGGGGCTTCAGGAACTTGTTTCCTTGCACCCTTTGAGGCGGACCCTCGCGAGTTCATTTCGCAGCAGAGAAGCCTCCTAGCTCAACCCATCTCATCAAGGAACGCGTGTCCCTCGGCCGAGCCCGCCTCATCAATGTCAGACCGCTCAGAGAAGCGCAGAAGACGGTATGCTTGCGGGGCCACTGCGCAGCGAAACTGCATTTTAGGATGGCAGCCCTTCTAAAGCTTCCCATATCGTTTCTGGCAACGCTGCAAACTGCAATGCTTACGTATAGAGGGTGGACATGCCTAGCGGGGTCAAGCCCCAGGAATTTGTCTGGATAAAGTCTCGGAGCATGATCCCATATAGCAGGACCTTCACCATCAGCATTCCAGACCAAAGCAGGAACTACTTAGGGATGCTTCGCCTTGGTGTCACCCGGCATATGCTTTGGAATCAGCCTGCCTTCCCGGTGAAGATTCAGGTCTTTGCTCGAAGAAATGCCTCCAGCACAGGGTGGGCGTATCATGTGTATCCCTCTGCGTGCCTGTGATGGACAGTATGTCGATTACTGTCTCGTTCTCAAGGGTTCCTCTCTTGGTAATTTACTACACCCTAGGATCTACACAGAATATCGTGTTTCCACCTGGAGACTCCAATGGTCACTTTGGTCCTGGCATTCAATGTCTACCTCATCGCGTGCCAAATGGAGCCGGAATCCAAGAAATCGGACCTGCAGTGCGGTAGACCGGCAGCGGACATTCTGCACTGAGCATGGAGAGCTTTACGCAAAAAGACCAAAAAACATGTGCTGTGAGAGAACACCATGAGCAGAAGACAGGTGAGATTTAGACATTGGGACAGATCTGCCTTGAGAAAGCAACGTTTGGGAAGCAAACGGAATGGGGAACGAGTGAGTCGGGGCACAGCTGCTCACACTAGTTGAGATTTGCAGAGCCGCTAACGTCTTATGCAAAGGCTGGAGCAGTGGTGCATGAGAACATACACTCCTCAAGTAGGAAAAGCTTCGTGCATCTGTGCGCCATGCTCCTCACGCAAGCCTCCTGACGTTGACGAATTCAAAGCTGAACATCGTGGCATGAAACACCTTGGTTGTTCTCGCGGGACCTACCATGGATGGAGGAGGTCTTGCTACCGGCAATTTGCAGTCTGTCTCCCTTGCACTGTGCACCTTTAAATGAAATGGCGCACAGGCATAGGCACCGTTTGCAAGGCGGACTTTGAGCCTGTTTGGTCTCGTTGGAAACTGGTGGCGAGTCACCTCTTTCGAACAAGGAAGTAGCAAGAGGAACATCTCCATGATGAAGGGGCTGGGCAAATACTTACTACATGGACGTGGGCATAGAGAACATGAGACAAGACGGCCTCTGGCGCACGCTGTGCCGAGTTGGAACTGTCGAATGAGGCCGAGCAACTACCGCGCGCACCGCTTTGGGCAAGTTAGCACAAACAGCCAGCGAGTTTTGTTGCCGCAAGCAGCCCTACGAGCGAAGGAACGCGCATGAACGGGCTGGTCAGGGTTTACCTTGCGCTGCGGAAAGCACTCCATTTTAACAAAACCGAGACATCACACTCGATCACTCGCAACAAAGGACAGATGGTACACTGTAATTGGGATTGGCCGCCAACTGGGAGACCACAGTGATACCGAGTTCGAGTTCGTGGGGTCGATTTTTTCACGATGCGAAGGCAACGCGTGTACGGCGAGTTGATGGAAGGCCTTGCTGCACCTCGGAAAACATCTGTTGGCTCTGAGTTGGCTACCAATCTGAGTTGGGAGCAAAAATTGAAAGGGCACCCATCTTGGGACTGCCTCATGCGGCCTGAGTTGGAGGCTTACCCCACTTCGTGATGCGCTGTTAAAGTGGAATTGATGCTTTTAGTGTGATGCCACCGACTTGAAACTGCCAGAAGCTTGCAGAAAAGCAAGCCATTGACTTTTTGGGGGCATTAGCTTTTGCGTAGCTCACAACGCTTCGACGATTCCGAGTGATGACCATGTTGCAGAGCAGGGTGTCCAGCTTATCCAAGATGGAGAAAGTGTCTCGCTCTCGAGTTAGTTCGGAGCCAAAACCTCCAGATGTTTCGAGATTATTTGCGTCGCGCGTCGCGCAGGTCTGACGTGGCCGCCACACTTCTGCAGCACCATTAAGTCTTAGACAGCTCCACACACACCAGCTCTTCGGATTTTGCTCCCAAGAGATTGGATAGGCATCGCAGGCCCTTGTCGCCGCATCGCATGTTGTGCATCACAGCGGCCTCTGTGTTTAAGGAACAAATTGAAAAAAGGCGAATGTATACTCCATGTCTTCACCACTACACGACAGGGAGATGTGTACTACATTGAAGGGTCGGCTGCGCTGCAGCCATGGGTTTCAGGCTGGCTGTGCACTTGCGACGCGGCAAGACGGCCATGATTGTTTCGTAGGCAAAGGTGACAAAACGATCCAATCCCTGTGGAACTGGCGCTTCCACTCTGCTGTGAATTCAATGACCCACATTGGTTTCCGGGTCGTAAGGAATACGTAATGGGAGCTGCCATGCGCAGTATCCCAGCGCACAGCAGGATCCATTCTACAAGTTGTCTCTCACCTGCGCAGCTCACAATCCTAGCATCTTCTGTTTTGTGGCAGGAACTTCCGCTTGCCTCAGCCGACATTGAGAAAACATTAGCATGTGGAACACCCGCATGTCTGGTAGAGCCTGCTAGAGCATGGCTAGACCCAACTCATTCTTCACTCTATGCAATGTTCCTCTCCTCCTGATGCTTCATGTGCAAAACTTGGTCATTGCCAGCAGAGGCAAACAAGTGCAACTGTGGTTCCAATATCGTTGCGACCACAAGCGGAGCCATCAGTCAAGTGGTTGTACTTTGGAGGGAGAAGCTGAGCTTCAGCTTCATGTTCGAGAGCGGGGAACTAGTGCCCGATGCTCAGATCCGTGTGTTCAAGGCTCGCAACTTGGCAGGATGCTTCAGACCAAGCCTCCGAATGGAGGCATTGACCAGCTTCTGGCCGCAGCATAAGATCAAGGGTTTCAGGCTTGTGCCCCTAGAGTTGTACCCCTGGGTTTTGGCGGGACTACATGGGCTCATATCAGGGCTATACTACGGCCATATTGGGCAAGGCTTTTAGGGGTACGACCTTAGGGGTACAACCCAGGAACCCTCGATAAGAAGCCGCTTTTAAACTGAGGCTCGCCATCTGCTTGCCGCTTTGGCTGTGGTGGCCTGCTGCAGTTGGAGGCGACACAGCCGCAACGCATGATGATGAACAACATGGCTGACAGCAATATAGGCTTTAAATTCATCAGATGAAACAAGTAAAACCGCATCTTCAAGATTCAAAGTGGCGCATCTGCAGCGCCAGTGAGCCTGCAGCTGAAACCGATCCGAAGCAGGCCTGTTGTCGCTCATGGACTCTGAGGCGTGGTTGCGAAAGTTGCTACGTGGCCCCTGCTTTCAAGACGAGAGGCTCGGCAAAATGGTGTCGCCATTTACGTGGTCCTGACTTCATGTGATGCCTAGAAGATGCCTCAAGCCATCGCGAGCACCTGCCTTCCAGAGACGGCGCCGGCACATGCATAGAATGGTCAATGTGCTCGCAGTGGCCAGGCCGGACTTGAACATGACATCGGGGTCCTCAGGTCGTACCCACAAGATACGCCTTCGAACAAAGTCCTTGACTTTTGAGAGGCTCTAGTCTGACCTTGAAATATGCAGCGCAGCATTCCTGCCGTGCACAGTGCAGAACTTTCACGGTTCTCATCTGCTTGAGATGGCTGAATTCCGTTCGAAACTTCAAATGGGGATTCAAGTTGGCGGACGTGCTTTTAGTTTGAGGCACTGCCTTCCTACGCACTCTGGTTGGGAACGGTTGTGGAAGAAGAGCTGAGCAAAGAGCAGTAACGGGGACATTTGCGCAGCCTGAGCCCGCAGCACCTACTTCCAAGCACTCGACAATTTAAACTGAAGAACAGGTCTTTTATACCTTCATGCTACCTCTGCGAACAAATCATGCCGGCTGCCTCCACACATTCAAAGAGATTCTCCGCGCAAAAGGTTTATTGCAGCCAACTCCTGTTCTTCAACAAACAAATCCGGCGGTCTGGGCACTTTGACAAATTATGGCATGGCTGATCACTTCAATTCGTGACCCCAAGACAGTGGAGCGAACCTTACCTTGCCATCGCGACACAGCTTTCAACAAAACTCTGACCCCAACCCCATTTGGCCAAGCACAATGAACTGGAGGAACCTGCAAACACTGGCAAAGGCATATCGTCGTCCAAGACGCAGGGATCTTGCAAGTCAGGCTATGACGCCTGCGATGATCATGGCTTCGAAACCTCTCAACATGTCCTCACACCACAGCCGAGCATGGGCTTCATGCACCGAAGCAACAGCTGAGCTTTGGGTTTAAAGTTTAAGGGCGGGGGGCTCTGTTGGCAACAGCCACTTGGCATTGTGCACTGAATAGCTTCAACAACCTGAATAACTGTGCTGCTGTTACTCTGCTGGGAGAATAAATCACGCAACGTCTTCTGCGGAGATGCTCTGTGCTGCGGGACATGGAGCCTTTGCGAAGGCATGAGTTGCGAGATCCAAGTAGACCAAATTACACCCTACTGGCCCAAGAACGTCTGAGAGCAGCTGGCAGCTAGCAACCGAACAACGAATCAGATCAGGTGTGCAAGTGGGACCCAGAATAAGGGAATCAGGCTGTGCATCCTGCATATACATTATCTCGTTTGGTGTTCCGATTGCCGGTGCGCTGGAAATGTGACTCTGTCTTAGGGAGCAGAACTTATTTGCACTGGCAACGTGCACCTCAACAAGGCAGCATCCACAGCAGGAAACTGTGGCCTGCACCTGCTCAACACACCCTGCTTGTGGCGAGACATTGCCTTCCAAAGACCTGACGCCAGCATCTTACGAAGGCCAGGTAGCACGGAACTGCAAAGCAGCCTTGAAACACAAACGCTGCACAGTAGCTTGAAGTCCTGGCACCTCAAGCCAACGCACCGGCTCCATCTCGTTGGGCTTACACATGCCCAGAGATGCAGCGCTAGCAGCACTGTTGCAAGAAAGTGCTCAACCTCTGAGCACACCCATATCAGTGCCTGCTGGTTCACAACGGACGCCACCTTCAGACTCACTTCATCTTCATGGACTGGAATGCAATCGCAAAGGCGACTTCGGTTGCGAGAACCCAAATGAAAGCGTCTGTCAGACGTCAGTCTTTCCATGCATGAGGTCGGTATGATGTTCCTCATCGCTTCACCGCAATGAGCCATGACCCTATTGCCAGCTTCACGCGAGCTCACATCTGTGGCGCTGTATCATACCAATATCCATCAGCAGACCAGCGCTCCTCGGCCATTCAGCGCGGACTGACAGAGTCGTAACGCCCATCTTCCATGCCCCCATCGCTTCGCTGAGTCTGAAATTGTCAAGGGCAGTTTGTACCATGCCCGCGATGACTTACACAGGCTTTGGCATAAGGTGCTGATGACGGCAGCTTAAGGGCTTGATTGGGAAGGAGCAAGTGGCCTCACACGTGCTTGGTTCGACACGTCAGGTGAATCTTGCAATTTGGGCGCATAAGCATTCAGAACAGATCATGGATTGACAGTAGAGGGCAGACAAGCGGCATAAGCGGTGAAAGATGAGCAGACAAAATCCAACGGATTGTGACTGTCATAGACTGTATATGAACATGCCCGGTTCCATATGATGCACAGACACAAGCGGCGGAATAGTTCACAGACGGCACAAGGACTCGTATGTCCATTGCAAGCCTGAGGAGCATCACGATAGTAGATGCACACATTGCAAGAGACAGTGCATGGACAGCCATGACACCATTTAGCAGAAGACCTGCCTATGATTTACAACGTTGGCCTGTGAATCTCTCGGGGTCCGCTAGATCTCACCGCTGACTACTACTTACAGCAGCATGCGCAGCGCAAGCCCAAAGTCCTCTGCAGACAGCTTCAAGACGTCAGCGCGTCACAAGTTCCTTTTTGTCAGACCTTTTTGTCAGATAAAAAACAACTAGTAGCTAGCAGGTGTGACTCCGACAGTGAGCTGCAAACTGTGGCATCCTCGCTGGTCGGAGACCATGCCTGAGTGTGGCTGCATGTAGCATGCTCAGGACCTACGTCTCATCAAGTTTCTGCCTGCTGAAAGATGTCACTGAAATTGCGTTGGACAGGGTAAGGCAAGCAGCACGCCGTGCGTATTTGATTGTCCCCAAGCACCAGCCGACCATCACTCGCACTGATGCGCAACTGACTGACTCGGACTCAAGCACATTTGGAGCAAAAAGAAATGCTAGCAAATCTGATCTTGGCAGGAGCCCATTGCTGCATCTGAAACATGAAGGATCTTCTTGTCTGTTGTTTTTTAAATCTTGAGATCTGGGGTTGCCAAATCGTCTCTCACGAGCCAGTGTCAAAAAAACGCGCAACCCCTCTATGCCCAGAAGCTCAGAGTGAGCAGGTAGCAGGTCGGCGTGCCGGGAGTTTTGCTTCGGTGAAGCAACGTGCACTGTTTTCAAGCTACCTGAGGCGCGAATGATACGAGTGCACGCACGGACGACAAACTTACAGCCGGAACTCTTGAGCCAAAGTCCTTAGGTTACAGGCCCCAAACTCCACGAAAACGGTTGCGAGGAGCATCGCACGCAGGCACGTCGTCTTGTAACTCATCCCTGCCTGCAGGGCATTTTTTGGGGACCAGGGTCCAAGCTTTCACGGTCTTTTGGGGACCCGTCTGGTTGTGGAGCCTCTTATCCTACGAAATCCAGAAATGCCTGGCAATGGCTTTTTGAGCTTTCCCCCGGCGGATAGCCATGATTCGCTTTCCTAAGAAAATGAGACCAGAATACAGCATGCTCTTGCGAGGGTGAAGGGCTCTGGATCTAAGTACCACGGCTTTTTCGTCATCATCGTGTCGGCAGCTCGATGCAACTGTTACACTGCTTCCTGAGTGGATGCAATGCACTTTGGCTTGAAATAGTTGGCTCTAGCAAATTCCGCAGCTCATGCATGCTGCAAGTTAAAATTGCATGCTGGGGAGTCGAAAGAGCGTCAGAGCTGGTAAGCTGGGCCAACTGCACTCAGCCCCACTATAGAGTGAGGGAAGGTGGGAAGGTGGGAAGGTGACTGGCGTGACCAGCATCCAGGCAGGCCGTTCACACAAGAAGCCATGGCAGCATGGCAGCAATTGGCTTGCTTCGCAGCAACTGTCACAGGTGCGCTCGTCTTATGACCTTCACTTGCCGTGTTCTTTCAATATGCCGTAGCGGGAGGGTCGGTACGTGAGAAGGCTGCGCATGCCCAGGTGAGCCATGCGTTTAAGGTCTGCGTGTTGTCCATCCCGCTGCAATCTCAAGATGTGGCTAAAGTTAGAAAGTTGGATGACCCCTGCTGCTTCTCGAAGAAAATCTGAAGTCTCCTGGCGCGGAACCTTACTGTTGGGCGGTAAGGAGGGCCTAGCATCCATACTTGCGATAAGCTCGTCACAGTGCTACCAAAGCTGTCGGATTCCCTCGCTGTAGTGGAAGGGTGGGGTGCGGGGGTCGAGGGGGAAGTCCGATGACTTACTTCTGGACAACTGCATTGTCGAGAGGGGTTCGACCACTGTCCCAACACTACTCCCAACTTCATTGAACCGGCTCATGCCCGTCACAAGTGTGTCCTCAGTTTAAAACGACATCTCCAGGCGCTCTTTGTTTGCCTGCGCGCCTGCCAGCCGACTTGGGCGGCGAAACCTGCTCCGGCTACATGGGGAGGGAAGGAGAAAGAATTACAACATCTCCTTTGCAAAAGGGCTTGGTGCCACTCCTAATTGTCTGAAATTTATACTGCATACTCCGGACAGATTGAGGGACGAGGTTCCATGGATTTGAATTGCTGAGGCTTGGTCATCAACACTGAATGCTTCACTGGGCAGGAAATCATTGAAGCTGCATGCTTCAAGCAAGGTGGGCACGAAAAACAAAATTACTGGACAGGAGACGGCTTGCCGATTTCAACCGCAAACGTTTACGTACAGATTTGAAGAAACGCAGGAGCATAGTTGCAGGTCAATAGGACCAACATCCCCCACGCTAAAGGGGGAGAGGCGATAGTTGGAATCTAGGCGGCGGGCCCCCTGCAAATTCCATTTCCTAAGGGTGGGGGATGGACCAACGCAGCAGGACTACAGTAGGATCTGGCTTTGCAAAGGGAGAGCAACGAGGTGGGCTCATCACTGCGTCGGACTGCTTGCTTCGAGTCTTAAACAAACCTAACTTTCCCCTTTCCCCATTGAAATCGCGCTCTACAGCAACCCACGCTTGGCACTCTCCGGGCTGTCTGTCTGAACTCTGAGATGGCCATCAGAAGCTGTGAAGTTATGAACAATCAGGCTCCTCACCAGGTTCAATCACAGACGAAACTCGGTCAGATCGCTCGGATGTCTTAATCGCCTAGACTTTCCGAGCAAGCATGGGGCCGGGAACAGAGATATTGGAAAACCCTCCTGGCGCCAAGGCCACAGCTCAAAGCCTGCAGGCGGCCCTGGCAGACTGCACACTGAAAAACAGCAAGATTGAGTGATCCGCTGCGCCCAGGCTTAGGTGCGCAGCAGTCCAAAGTCCAAAAGCAATGCACCGCAGGAGCTTCTATGCATTCTTGGTCAAGCACGGTTGTGACTCTCCATCCTAAGAAGTTTCCCACGTCTGCATTTGAACAGTCTGTGTAAGCGGCTATATGCATGCCGGACTTAGGATTGGAGCCTGTGAGTCTGAGTCTGAATCTGGCAGAGTCCCTTGAAAAATCCCTGTTAGGGACAAGAGTTTCTTTATCAAGGGTATGTCGGGTATGTGGGCGGATGCAATGGGGCGGATCTTTGAAGCCAGACTGGCACGACAGGAATGTAAGTGCACCAAGCTGTTCACAAAGAGAGCTTTGCTAGCTCATGTGCGCCTAGCCAGTTTTGGTAAATTTTAGGCATTGCTTCTGCGTGGCTTTCAGCTAGTGAGTTTCTCCTCTTCGAGGGCTGACCGCTGAGATCATGAGCTTCTGTACAAGCTTCTGCAACCGGCTTCGTGGGCAAAGATGTGCACAGCTTATGTGACCAAGTGGATGCATCTCTTGGGGTGTCACAACATATCACTCTGTTGCTTCAAGCAGGAATGATGCCCTTGGTTGGCGGTTCGTGTGCCATCCGAACCTTGCGCAGTCTGTGAAGGATCCACATCTCCGCTTTCTTTGAGGCGCGTGGGAGAGTGGGATTGGGGGGATTCGAAACAGGTCTGGGGCCCATTTCTCTGAAAGACATGCTTGGGGTGGGTTTGGGTGACTAGCTAAAAAGCACACGGGTGGCTACAAAGATTGGCAACATCTGGCAAGACTGCAGCAAGCCTTTGCAAACATGTCCCTGCGAACCTATTTCCTGAACACCCCCCCCACACTCCCAACATAAGTCCTGAAACGGGTGGAGTATGTGGAGCGGACATTCTTGTTGTCAGGGGTGGGGACTATCTCGCTTGCAGTCGCAGACAGGAGCTGGTGCGGGCACTGCAGGTATGAAATTGTGGTCTTTGCAAATGAGAAAAGAAGAGCGAGCTTTCCAAAGCCTCTGCGATCCGAAAGAACCACAGACAGTGCAAAGGGGAGCCAAAGTAGCCTTGATATCCCCCTGGCCGCTGGGGAGTGCTGGTACCCCAAGCTGACAGGTGAGCCTCAGACTGCCTCAATTGGAAGCGTACTTTGCCAAGAAGCAGCACAGCCGGACCTCAAAGTGATGCCATGAACGTGATGATCACAAAAGCCTGCAGCCTCTGGGCCCAAGGCAGATCAGGGCTCAGATGCCACACCCACAAGTCTCGGTCGCAGCTGTCCTTTCCACACAGTCAGGCCAGCGCTCTTGCCAAGTTGGAAGACCGATTGGAGTCTTGGAAGAGTAATGTCAGCAACATGCTACAGTATGTTTTGCAGGAACATTTGATCTTCCATACACAGCCAGAAATGCTCAAGAGGTGGCCAAGCTTGCGCAAAGCCTGGCAAGCTTGGGTACTCTGAATGAATTACGCCCTGGTTGAGCGCTGTTCCATGTCTTCTTTTGTGCCCATGAGCTCTCAGAAGACAGGGCATCATCGGCTGGTTCGCTCAAGTTGCGCAATTAGGCTGGCTACACGACTCCAAAGAGCCAGCCTTTAGGGTTGCTGAAGGACCTGGCCCTGGCCTTAGTCAACTTACACGCTAAGCCGCTCGAGGGTACTGTAAAGGTTTGCTCAGCTTTGCTCGTCCTTGCTGCGCTCCTGCGGAACAGCACCAACAAAGAGCCATCAAAGCTTGCCAGAACGGCCAAAGCTGCCAGGAGGCTTGCAGGACTCGTGCAGACTTGCAGGATGCTGTTGGAAGATTGCGGTGGTTTTCTATCGTCTGCGGTCTGCAAATGCAGTAGACCGGCCATGGCACGCAAGCTTGCGGTTCATGCAAGAATAAAAACACCTTAGCGTCTAGCGGCTTCAGACACCTATTGAAAACATGGCTGGGGAGGCTGGCTTTTACCCCTAAGTCTCAAACAATGGCTCCTCAACGGCATGGGCATCCGAAAACATACAAACGCCGCATCGGATGCATGCGGCTGCAAGGCGGAGGACGCCGACAAGACAAAATGCACGGCTGAGTCGAAACCTCGATATCAATAAAGGCTTCTGTGCATATTCGGTCTTGCGTGGGTCGCCAAACGCCTGGCTGCAGAGTTTACTCTCTGGGCTCTCCCACCACTCTCAACTCTCGGAACTTCCTGCTGACCGGTTTCCTGCTGCCAAAACAGGCCAACTCCCCTCGCGGTTTCTGAGATTCTCTGAGCAGAAAAACACAAGGCAGTCGTAGATGAGATATTGTGTTCTTTGTTGCAACAAGGCATGGCTCGTGCAGAAGGGCTCAGGGCTCTCATGCGGGGCTGGTGCTCATTTGTAGCGAGCTGCATTTCACGAAAGCTTCTTTTCAGGGAGCGCCGTTCATGACTGCAAACACGAGCGGTCTCAAGTCTAGAATATACGGCTTTTGGTAGTGCTCCTCCGCGAAGTCGAATAAGCACCATGCAGGTCCTTAGCTGAGCCCCCAGGGCTGCAAAGGAAGCTTTGCACGTCCATATCCTTAGCTGTGCTCCACAGAAGCAACGCAAGGCAGACCTTAGTTGGAGGGTTCTCCCTCCTGCTGGCCTACTCATAGGCCAGCCACGAAAGCCTTCAGGGGCCACCTGTCCTCAGTCGAGTTGGTTTTCTGGAGGCCTTCCAGGATGATGTACCCTCCAAATCTCAGTTTGGACTCGTATCATCCAGCACCTAATCTGCTGCAGGGCCCTTCCCTGCTCTGCACCCTGCACAGTCCACCCGAAGCGAGCTACGAGGGGACTGTTAGGGCAAGGAATACAAGAGGGTCTCAGATTGCATTCCCAAAACATGTGCTTGTGCGAGCCTGGAGCCCCACAGTTCCAGATACAACGATCAGACTTGTTGGCTGGGCGCGTGAGACCCACCTTATTCCAAGTAGCAGGCGTGAACGTGCTTCCTGAAGCCACTGCCGCAGCCGCAGCACAAGAGTGAGCCCATTTACGAACACCCTTCCAAGAGACCTTAGCCAAGCCGCGGCCCCCTGCTTGCCAAAGATCCAAGCCGTTGAGCTCGTGACGTTCCGACCCTAACCACTGCAGAGCAATCCATGCCCTCCAGCCAGCACGCAGTACATGCTGTTCCTTACTGATGCGCCTGTCAAGGGCTGCCTCAGTAATCCTAGGCCTCTGCGGGACCACGAGGTCAAGGGTTTCGCTAGCCAGAACATGGCGCCACCGCCACTCACCTACTAACACCCAACCCCTTTTGGAGAAGCCACTCATGCAAGGCACAGCACGCAGTTCCCCTGTGCAACGTCCACTGCACAGCTTCCTTAGCAGCACGCCTGAGCAAGCCCCCTACTAGTCGGGTAGCCCACAAAACATCAAGATGACAGTTAGTCCAGATCAAAGCCCTAACCCAAGGACTACTGTAGTGAACCCTGGCCGCAGCTCTCCACAGGCAACTCCACAACTGTTTACAAGCGCCAAGAGTCGGAGCCCGAGCTATCCAACCGAAGTTAGCTTTAGACATCGCAAAACTTTTAGCTTCACGAAGGTACCTGTCCAAACCAAAGCCAGCACACCCAAGAAGCCTGAGTCGCTCCTTAGCGCTGCTAAGCCGTTGTGCTTCCGCTCCAGTATGGCTTCGGGGATTACAGTAAGTACAGGCACCAAGCAACTTAACATGCTTTTTGATTTCACGAGGTTGAAAACAAGTACCGAGGTCCTGTTGGAGCCTAGCACTGGCGCCGGTGGCTTCAGTCTTAGCCGCGTTTTCAAGCAACCCTGTTTGATCACTCCAAGAGGCCCACGAGGCTTGATGGGAAGCGAGAACAGGGGCACTATTACCAGTGATGGTTCTATCATCAATGTACATGACGGTACGAGCGGGCGCTTGAGCGTGGTGCTGCACGAACTTTAAGACCAGCCTGGATCCAAAGCGACATGACCAGGGGACCCAGGGAGTCTCCTTGGGGCTGCACACCCCATTTAAGGGGACCGAATGCGTGTGCTGCTGAAATTGAATGAACCTATCAAGCCTCAGCCAAACCAACTCGAAGATCTTGAGCAACCCCGGGGGCCACCCATACTTCTGCAACATGGCCGTCGTGACCCTAGCGTCCAAACAATCAAAGGCTTTGGAAAAGTCAAGCGCCAAAACCATGCCTTTCTGAGAAAGTTGCTCGAAAATGCGAATGAGGGTGGCATATATATCCTCCCCCGTAATAGCACCAACTTCCGGAGCTAAAACAGACCGCATCCACATCTGGAAGGCGTCAGAGTGATAGAGCGTGGACACCCACAGCCTCCACCAACTGCTCATAACGGTGATGGGCCTGAGCTTGTCAACGGGCACCGTTTGATTGAGCACTGGCCACCAGGTTTAGGCAGGCAAACCATCCTACTCTGACAGAACTGGGCCGGCACAGCCCCCTTATCAACCCTTGGCGAGCGCAGCAAAGGTTTCGAAAACCTCTTTAGGTAAATGCTTGATTTCACCACCGGTCCACCCATCAGGCGAGCCAGCTCCCCCCCCCTTTGCGGGCCTTGCCAAGGAGGTCCGCCCCAGTAGGGAGGGGCAACGCAACTTCCTGATCAGGTGGCTCGATAGTGGCAAGCAAAGTTTCCGCGCGGCGGTCCAAAGAAGGCCTGGTGCGGTCAAGGC
The DNA here is from genome assembly GCA_905231905.1 of Symbiodinium pilosum. Classification (NCBI taxonomy): domain Eukaryota; class Dinophyceae; order Suessiales; family Symbiodiniaceae; genus Symbiodinium; species Symbiodinium pilosum. Next base: position 15,529 of record CAJNIZ010004182.1, read on the forward strand.
GAAGCCAAAAATCCTTCCAGTAGTTATAGATAGCAAGGGAAGCTTCCACAACAGAACTGGTTCTGACAACGCGCTCATCATCCCCAACAGTACTAACACAGTTAACGTAGGGGTTGTCCTTAGCTTTGAGCCATTTACTGACCTCAGAGCAACAGGTAAAAAGTCTGTCACGCCAAGCTTTAAGATTTTTACGCTTAACTTCCTCCTCATGCGCACGAAGCTGCGTGGTAGCATCATGAATGAGGTCTCGCGTGGCCTGAGTGCTAGGGGACCCAAGACGGTGGCTAAGAGACTCAAAGTTACGGAGTTCCTGCTCCGAAGCAATTCCCTCAGCCCTTCTAGAAGCGATGCGCTGGTAGTCAAACAAGCGGGCCAGCAACCTACGCTTTTTACGAGCAGCCAAGTTACCATTGGGGATCCTGGGGCCCTGACAGGCTTGGTTTTCCCATTTAACAGTAGCAACACGACCCTTAGCAAGAAGACGACTCCTGACAGGGGACTGCCTACCCACTTTAAAGAAAGCGGCAGCGAAAGTACTTTGCAAAACACGTTGGAATTCATCCCAGAGAGCCTGCACTTGAAAGTTGCCTTGTTCAATCATGGCAGACAAGTTAGCAACAACAGGATTGCAAACCCAACTATCTCTCAAGGCCCGTCTCCAATCGTCGGTGGGGACATCTTGAGGCTTTGTCAAATCCCCAGTGCGAGGGAGAACTCCTACTTTCACGGGCGTGTAGGTTTGCAGAACTTCGAAAAGAAGGCTCTTGCGATCGCTGATTTTAGAGTCACCAAAGCACACACTTGACATGAACGAGGACCTATTGCACACAGCCCAGTCAATTTCACGGTTGCCCTCCCAACGGGTAGGCTGGCCCGTTCCATGATAAGCGCCACCCAAAGCTTGGGCAACGCTCATGACACTGGAATCACCCGGAAGCTCGTTGTGGTCCCCCATGAGGATCCACGGCTGACTCCGCGCAACTCTTTCCGCAATGAACGAGTCAAGGAGAAGTCTACCTGCCTGGGCAGGCCCTTCTTCGTTGGGGTGAGCATACATGTTGGTAACAAGCCACCCCGCAACCCAAACCCCCAAGACCTCAGCATTACCGAGACTGCTACCCCAAGAGGGCCTTTGAGGAGTGTTTCTACGCACAAGAGTAACAAGTCCCCCGGAGCCCCCAAGATTGCCAATGGAACCCTGAGCATACCCAGCGTACCCCAAACCCGAAGCCATCTTAAGAAAACCCGTGGTCTCAGTAGGCCTCATAGAAACTTCTTGCAAACAGACAACGTCCCGATTGTCAGCAACAAGATGTTCTCTAATGTAGGTCCAAGCTCCTATGGCACCCCCAGTGTTCAAACACAAGAAAGTGAGAGCTCTAGCACAAACCCCATGTCTACTGTTGAGCCATCCGGCCCCGGATGCGTGGCTTCACCAATTCTTTCCGCACAGTGGCCTCCAATGCGTTCCTTAGCAAGTTTTTCCTTGGTAAGGGGTCCAAGGAGCGGCCCTGGCAAGGACGCTTCGCCCATTCTTTCACCGCGGTGCCCTCCCAAGCGTGCCTTAGCCAATCCTTCACTGCCCAGGGGAGCGGAGCAACTTCGACGAGACTTGGCCTTAGGTTTAGGGGACGCAACCCTAGGGGCACGGGGCCTAGCAGAGGTACGAACACGTTCAGGACGTGAAGCTCCTGCGCTAGGGGGTCTCTTCTTTGAGGGCGTGAATGCTTGGGCCCCTTGCCTTTAGCCCTAGTTTTGCTTCTCTTGAGTTCTTTGAACGGCGTAGGCCTCTCACGGGCCCCCGCTAAAGCCACCTCAGCTCTAGAAAGTGGGAGCTTGGTTTTCTTACGAAAAAGTAAGCAAACAGCTCCGTGAGCAAGCGCGAACGCCCTCGCGACTTGAATGGACTTAGTAGTATGTTCCTCATGCAAGTGAAAAACTTTGTCCAATTCACTAAAAGATTTACCCATGGCAGCGGCAAAAACCTGAGCGTGCAACGGCTTATTCGTCTTGAGCCTGGCCCACCAAATTCTCTTACTGCGTTGCACATGAGGTTCGTTTGGAGGTCCTTCAAACGGTCCTTACAGGGCTTGAGAGTGTGTTCTTGCACCTTACCGAGGACCGAAAAACACTTTTTGCAGTAAGTGAGGGATCCCCTGTGGCCTCGCCCAACTCTTTCCGGGGGAGTCACGGTGACAAGGTCATGATCGAGGAAGCGCTCCCGTCTGTTGCTATCATGAACTTCCCTCTGTTTAGCGGCAACACGACCACTAGTCTTAGGCTTGCCAAGGACACTTAAACGGTGCAACTCAGACAGACTAACTCCAGGGTGACAAGCCGCAACGTGCGCTCTTTTGGCTCTTTTGAACCCTTGAGAGGTGAGTTGGGGCAAACGCCCCTTGCATATGGGGCACTTCCAAGCCGTCTGCTCCTCAGGCAGTTCTTTCGAAACAGCAACAGCGACAGGACTGTCAGCGAGGAAGAGCTCAGCCGGCACCTCAGGATGCCTTGTCCTCGCATGTTTGGTTTTGGATCCAAAGCAGATCTCGGCGGAGCAAACCGGCGGGAAGAACTTGCCACCGGCGCGGAGCCATCCTCTGCCACATCGCGCAAGTCAGCAATGTCAGGATTTGGGGTTCCAGCGGGTACTGACGAGGCTTGGCAAACACTACCCAAGCATCTAAAACCCTTACACTTTCCGTTGAGGCGCCGTCTTTTAGCGCCAGCAAAGTTACCTATGACAGCATCAAGAGACTGCAAGTTATCTACATTTTTGTCCCGTTTTCCGGTCTGGCCACCTACCGGAGCGGCTTCACCCAAAACGGAAAATCCAGACCCCTTACTACTTTGAGGCAAATTCCCGGCAGTCAACAAAGCTGGCGAAAAACTTCTGACGCATCGACGCGCCTTTGAACCATGTAAATCCTCAACTACAAGTTCCTGAGCCAAGCAACTGGGCTGAGCTGGTCCTGCAAACGTCTCTCGTCTCCCGCACAAACTATTACAGACAATCCCAACACTACTCTTAGTCTCAACCTGACTCTGTCCCTCGTCCAAGGGACCCAGGGCAGAAGGCGTGCTAGCAACCGAATGTCTTGGGGAAGGGCTCCCATGGGCACCCACCACAGAGTGAATGGACGGGGTGGGCTCTCCCTCAACCTCTTGACCTTCATCATGAGCATCACGGGGGCCAATGCGACGAACAGGCGATGGAGACTTGGCATCTGTAACTCCAGCTCCAGCAAGGTCCAAGGCCGAAACACGGGTTTCCCTAAGCCAGGAGCTGGGGGCATCAACATTTTCAGGTGGCGTAAGTACGCAGTAGTGCTTGTCCCGCAACAGGACCGTGATAGGCTTTTTGTGCTTGGAACACATAGCAAATCCCTTGGAAAATTTGCCGGCAATAGTAGCTCTCTGCCATGAACCCCTCTCATAGGACCACGACCAGATGATGACAGGAACCCCAGCCTTTTCAGAAAACGCCTGGATTAATTTGCCTTCGGCACTGGTTTGAACACAAGCGGCTTGTTCAAGCCAGCTATCGAACTCTTCCTGAGAGGCACACATTGCCCTGAACGAGTTAGCATGTTTGCGGGCATGACCCACAGAGGCCGCTCGCCAAGTGGCACCGCGTTTGATTGCTTCGGCCTCGGTCAAGAGTGCAGCAGGAGATTCCTGGTGAGCCAAGCCTTCTGCAATCGAGCGGAAAAAACAGTCGCCTTTACCTCCTAGGTCTCTAGACCGCCACCCCTGCTTCTGAGCTTCGCAAGGATCAACCGGTTCAGAGGAAGCTCTTGGCGGGCTACGACTACGGTCAGGCCCCGCACGCCCCTCGAAGGCCTGAGTGGTGCCTTCGTCCAATGCTGTCGGGGCAACACTACCCTCAGCAGCATGTGAAACCTCCCTCAAGATCCATTTGCTGCTGCCCATTGTTTGGGGGAGGAGGGTGATTGTCACCGGTTTTAAGGCGAGGTTGCCGAAGACTAGTGACCTCAGGTTGCTTACGGGACCCAGCGCTAACCGAAACTTCGATACACCAGGAGGAGTCATCTTCAAGCTCGTAGCGCCACGAGCTGGTATTCTTATCATCAAAAGGGGCGAAGGCCTTGAAGAACCAAGTACCCTTACGTTTGGAAGGTTGCTGGATTTGAGACCATTGTTGCTGTCGAAAGAAGTCAACCAAATCCGTGGCATCCCAGGACCTTGGAACTCCGGAAACGGAGAAGTGCCTGGCCCAACTTTCATCCTTGTCCTGAGGGCAGCGGGGGAAGCCGAGGTCATGGCCTCCACCTGGCAAGTCTAGAAGAGTTGCGCATCTTCAGGGGCCTGGAGAACACCTGGATGCCGGCACTCACAAAAGCTCCAAAGCCAGGGGGACGAAAGTGTGGCCAGTGTGGTACATGGTGCAACTGCGCCTTTGAAGTCAGGCTCAACGTACACGCACAAAGCTTCTTTCGGAATCATAGACCTGCTGGCACGGCACGTGCAAGCGGTGAGCAGGGATCTCGACTTGACGTGGCAAGTTTAAGAAATCCACATTTGCAGACGCACTCAGGCTCTTTTCAACTCAGTTCCAGGGCAGCTTCAGAAAAAAAGAGGCGTGCTCTGGGCATAATCAGATAAATCAAGATCAACCGTACCGAATTCAGCTACTAATAATTCAATATTAGCTTTGTCACAGGCGCTGACTGAATCCTTGCCCCATGGAGTGGTCTTTTGAACCCTACTACCAATAAGCCAGCCTTGCTGTGGCGAACCTTAGCTAGCACGCGCTAAAAACCCACCTCTGAATGGACTATTTAGCTGCACAGCAGGTCCCGAACAATCCAGCACTCACAATGGCCCCGCGCGGCATGTTTCAAAAGCACGTAGGACTTGCTAGAATGCCCTGCGCACAAGATGTCGACAACTGCCGCAACAACAGCACCCTCACTCTCACTGGAACCTCTGCAGGTTGACGAAGCAATGGGCAACGTGCGAATGGCCGCACCAACGTTTCATCAGAATTGCATCTTGGCCACGAACACGGCAGCAAACAGACTTTGTGGCCCAACGCATGTTTGATGCCTCGCATAGGCATGTTGAGTCTCGTCCTGCGCCGTGTCGTGGACATGCAGGATTCGGATAAGCTTGAGACGGGCGCGCTGGACAAATCGGGGTGGACCAGGAAAAAAGGGACTTCCAACAGAATCCTTCTGCGTGAACATCCACAAGCTCCATCAGGCTCCAGTGATATGTAGAGATATACAGGGTCTATGGGGATTGCCAACTTTATCCAAAAAGCTTTTTGGGCTGCGCTTTTTTGAAAGTCATACAGGTGCTTCTCGGAACTGCAGCATTGTAAGGGCCTAGTCAGCCAAAGCTCATCCTTACCTGGGGTGCTGGAGGCACTGCGCTTTGAGTAGTGGCGCCAGCAAGTTCCGCTTCCCTGCAGATCGGTAAAGTGCGACAACTGCACAGGACAGGCGAAGGACATCCTTGTGCTGCATTTCTCATACACGCGGATAAGCGCGAAAGAAAAAACCGCATCGACTTGTTGTCATGGGCGGCGATGCCTCCGACTGCAAAGAACTGTGAAGGGTTTCCGTGTTGGGCTTCCTCCATCTGAAAAAAAGTTTGCTGAGAGCTATGGAAACCACGCATGGCCGCCGAAGACGTTCGTATGGGGTCAAGGTCAAATTGGCGTGGACCCGAATCACCTACAAGCACTGTCAAAGGAACCTTTACGCCACCTCGCATTAAGTCCACTGCGTCTATCATTCGCGCTGAGCCTGCGAGGTGCTGGAGCGGTGGACACAGGCAAACTCTAAAACTATGCCCACGATGCAAGTTTTCAACGTTTAGAGTTGGAAGCTTTGCGTTTCTGAGGTGCACAAAGTTTAGGGCAGTTGTGGGCTTTGCAGGGCTTAGTCCACCTCAGGTTGTCCTTGCTCATCTTGACATCTGCGCAGCTCCGCTACTGCCATTCCTCAATCACAACAACCCTACTGAGCGCATACACGCAATCTCATCATGCCTTGTGGGAAAACGGCGGAAACCGGCTGCCCCTGAATACATGATTTGGGCAACTTGTCCCGGGGCTAACACACATCACGCGGTGAGAATACACCTCATCGACGCTGGCATTGGGAAGAATTCACATCAGCGGGATAGTTACACATCAGGAAGTGGTAATCCCCATGTAAACGCTGCTTCCAGGGCAAACCATGGTAAGGGCAGATTTGCCGTTCTGCTGTGGACGCTGGGGTTTGAGAAGAAAATCACAAGGTTCAAAGCTTAAATTTCGTAAGATTCCCCACGCAAACGCTGGTTCTACACATGCCCCAACATGGGATGATGAGATACGCTCATTTCCCGGTTAATGCGTTGTGGACCAAACAGGCCGCCAGAGACGGCTTTCAATACAAAGCCATTGAGCCATGGCACGTAAACAATCAACGTAAGAAAA
>CAJNIZ010004183.1:0-10259 GCA_905231905.1 Symbiodinium pilosum
TCCCTAAAAGGGGGGTTATATAGGGGATTATATAGGGTTTAGGGTTTAGGATTTAGGGTCTAGGATTTAGGGTTTAGGGTTTAGGGTTTAGGGTTTAGGGTCTAAACTCCCTAAAGCGGGCTATAGAGGGGATTATATACGGGACTACCATAGGGCTTATTAAGGGGGATGATAGGAGTTTAGAATATGGCTCAGATATTGGAGCTTGAGATACCAAAGCCCCAACCCCTAACACAGTCCCAAAGGGGCCTGAGTCTCTACTTGGTATACAGTAAGGCTTGTAGACTAGGAATTAGTAACATGAATTGGGTTAGTATCCCCTATATAAGTACTTGGGATCTTTTCTGAGTAAGCCTTCTTTCAGACATTGCATTCCGGTTGCATTTTCCAGCCAGCTTCGGGCACTTGAGTCCTTTGGGCCTATGTCGGCAGCCCTTCTGGATGTGTATAGGCTGGGCAATTTACAGCGACCTCACCCTAAATGGTGGCTGATATAGGGAGTAGTACCAAAATGGCGTTAAATTGGGAATGAAAGTTTTTCTGAAGTACCTAAGCCCTGAACCCTAAACCCTAAATAGAACCTGCCTTTTTCTTTTCCAGTATCCCTATATAACCCCTATTTAAGGTTGAAGGCTTTCGGGTTCCTGGTTCTGAGTCCACAGGAGATGTTAATACTGGGTTGCTGCTACGGAATCAAATTTAGTTTAATATTTTGGGGAAACCATCTTAATTACTACAGATAATTTAATTCAAGTTTGGAGGTTGCGAAAGTTAAGGTCCTGGTTTGCCAGCCCAGGCATTGCATGTTACCTGTGTAGCATTCATGTGTACATGTGTTGGGTACTGCCCCCCGTAGTAACAGTTGGATAATAATCATAATATGGTTATATATATATATATACAGAGCCCTTAATAGGACCCCTAATATAGACAGTTACTGGGTGGGGGCAGTACCCAAGTACACGTGCATAGACATTTCCGGGGATCCAAGTTTGGGGGCTTAAGGTTTTATGGGTTTAGGATTTAGGGTTTAGGGTTTAGGATTTAGGGTTTAGGGTTTAGGGTTTTATGGATTGGGGCTTTAAGGTTTATGGGTTTAAGGTTTAGCACTTTCGGCCCCGGAACTAGAAATCATGTCTGTTTTGGGCTTTTGGGATCTCTCGGGCATGTTTGTATCCTGCTTCATTCGTGAAATCCCTAATCCCGAAACCTTATCAACCCCAAATCCCTAAACTCATTAGCATCCTCGGCCGTTCTAGGCCCTGAAAGGATTTAGCACAAGTGGATCCCCTCCGTGATTCCTAGCAATGACCGAATACTTCTTGGCACTTAGTTTGGGCCTCAGACCCTTAACCCTTTAGGATGCCCTTATATTCCTAGTATAAGTACCTAAAGGTTAACCCTAAGTAGGGGTCCAAAAGGTGCCACGTAGATGAGTAATAGTATATGGTAGCTTCCCAAAATAAGGGGACCCCAATATAAATCCAAGGATACTACAGTCCTTATTACAGGGACCCCCAAAATTGTACCCCTAATTTTGGGAAACCACCAGAAATATTACTAACCTAGGGGTTCCACTTTCTAGACTCGTCCACGGCGTCTAGGTTAGGATGAGCTCAATAACTTGTTGTAAGACATCATTCTTGGAACACAGCCGTACCGTGCAGTTTAGGGTTCAGGGTTTAGAGTTTCAGCAGGATGAAGACGCTAACGATGTAGTCAGAATGTCGAACCGGACTATGGAGCCATTTGGGTACCAACTTGGTATGTTTTGCTGGGTAGTGACAGTCTGTGAAGTTGACATGCCGAATACAGGGTTCTTTGTGCAGGCTTTCGTGTTGTTCAGAATTTAACTGCCAGTTCTCTGTATAGTGGGTTACTAGCTAGTGAGTTATGTATGGCTTATACATGAATACTGAGTCAACAGGAACGCAGGAAGAACACAGGCCCAACGCAGCCCTTACGACATGGAGGCCTATTTTTCCTTAAACCCTAAACCCTAAACACTGTGCTGCGGACATGTACACATACCACCTGACAGCGGCGTCTGCTGTTACCGCAAGACGGTCAGACTCCCAAGGAATCCTAAGTACCTATCTAGGGTTTCCCAAGATTAAGGTTAACTATTTTAGCGGTCGTTATAATGAGGGCTGTAGTATTTTGAGTTCTATATTGGGGTCCCCTTTTTTGGGGAAATTGCCTATATAGGGGAGGAACAATTCCGGGACCATACTACGAATTTCTGTCATTTGTATAGAAGTCCCACTTTAGACTGCATCACGAAGTGGCTGTGGCTTAAAGACTCCCAGAGGACCCGAAGACTCAATAATCTGGTCTTTGGCATTAGGGTAATAAAAATGATCGTACAGGTTTTTGGGGGGCTTAGGGTTTACGGTTTTGCGGAAGTTTTGTGCAAACATATGAATATTGAGTACTGGGTCGCCATGGTATGGTTCTAGTCCCCCTTAAGTAGATAGAACATGGGGTATATAGGGGTTTTATTATAGTGTACCCAAAGCCGTATTTTATCTACTTAAGGCTCACAATACGCAGGACCCTGAACCTTAAACCCTAAACCCTAAAACCCTAAACCCTAAACCCGTAGGATCCTTTGGGTGCATGAGAACCTGAGTCGTTTGCTGTGAGCGCTACTCGGCGCAAGCACTTATCAGCTCGGCCTTTCGGACAGGTTCTGTTTACGCCTAACCCTGAGGACAAGGGCCTCTTGTTCAAAGAGGTTCAGGGCCTAGGGGTGCAATATGTGTATATACTATATTGTATAGAGACATTGGGGTATGTAATGTCAGGATCTAATGCTGGGCTCCGTTTACTGTAGTTATGGGCTCGCCCTAATAAGATCCCCTTCGCTCCCCCAGAAAGAAGCTGGGCGTCATGAATACGTAAGGCTTCCACGGTACTGAGGGCCCTGGGATTAATTTACAGGGGGATGGTCTGGCTCATGGTAGGATCCCAGAACTGGAAAGATTTAGGGTTTAGGGTCCGTCACGCAAAGAAGGTCTTCCTACAACGGCCAGAAATTCTTCAATCTGCCGCTGAAACATGGTAACATGAGTGCAAGATCAGGGATATGTGGGAATATCGTGATATACCGCAACACCCTAAACCCTAAACCCTAAGCCTTTCTATAATACGTTTAGACACCTGCAGCACGCAAACCTTGAAGCTTCATACCGTTTACAAGGCTCATCTCTATGGAGGTTAGGGTTTAGGGTTTAGGGTAACCCTAATATAGGTGATTTATAATATGGGGATGAGATATTGGGGTTATTATATAGGGACAATGGGAAAGAACATGGATAGTATTAATACTAGGTTATTTAGGGATCGGGACAATGGAAAAGAACATGGAAACTATAGTAGGGTTTAGGATTTTAGTGCGGTATATGGAAGTTTCCCTGCATAGGAGGGGCAAAGAGACCCCCAAATACTATAGTCCTTGTTTTAGACGCCCAGAAAGGTACCTTTGTCTGTGGGAAGCCCATATACCTCACACTTCAAGGGTTCTGCGCGGTTCAGGTGAGCCCTACCCCCAAAGCCCCAAACCCTAAACTCTAACGCAGACACCACGGTCAAACCCAAAGCAACAAGCCCTAAACCCCCAAAGATGATGCCCTCTCGTAGCGCCCCTGAGAAATGGCAGTTTCCCTAAGTAAGGGGGCCACAATGTAGACCCCAAAATGTTACAATCGTTATCTTAGTAGCTGGGTAGGTACACTTTACACTTTTGGGGTTCCTATGTTCCCATTAGAAGAAAAAAAGTGTACACTTTGTAGGGGCCAGGGAGCTCAGCAACTAGGTTATTATTGGGGACCCCCCCCCCAATTAAAAAGGTACCCCTAAGTTTGGGAACCCCCCAACCGTGCCCATAAGGGACCCATGGTCTCAAGCAATCCTCTACTTCTGGGCACCTCATGGCGAGCTCAAACGAACACATCCGACATTGCAGCTTTTTGCCAGAGATCTAAACCCTAAAATTCCCAAACCCTAAACTCCGCAATCCCTTAACTGTAAACTCCTTAAACCATAAACCCTAAACTCCTTAAGCTCTAAACCCCAAACTGCATAAACCCTAAACCTACCCCGACATGGACTTACTTCAGGGTTGTGAACTGGTAGACTTTGCCGGGCGGGAGGCCCCAATACGGGGTTTAGGGGTTTGGAGTTAGGGTGTAGGGTTTAGGGCTTACGGGTTTGGGGTTTAGGGGTTTGGAGTTTGGGGTTTAAGGTTTGGGGTCTGGAGTTCAGGTACAAGGGCCTAACCCCAGAAACCCTGAATTCAAACACCCTGCAGACCCATGGCCTGAACCCGAAAGTACAATCCCTAAGCCCTGAACCCTAAAACTCTTAGACGGAACCCCCAGACTCTGCAAGAAGAACCCTATCTGAGCCATACTTTAACTGCTTGCTTTGGAGTCCTGGAGGGGCCCGAATCCCTAGCCCTTAAACCCCAAGCCCTGAAACCCATGTAAACTTACCATTCCTTGGGGTTCCCAAATTTCTTAATGTTAACATTGCAGAATTTCAAGCTCCAAAAGGGTCACCCGAAAAAAACCCTAAGTTAGGGTAATCAACCTTAACCCTAAACCCTAAACCCAAACCTTAAGTAAGGGTAGTCAACTTTAAGCATGCGTAGGAACTTGGAAGGCCAGGCTGCAAAAAACGCCTATCGAGCCTGAAGTGTGGGAGAGTCCATCAGAAAAGCCAGTAGAGAAAGGGACATTATTTAAGGTTTTGGATTTAGGGTTTAGGATTTAGGGTTTAGGATTTACGGTCTAGGATTTAGGGTTGTAGAATAAAGGGGCATCATGTAGGGTTTTGAGTTCAGGGTTTCGGTTTCGGGCTTAAAGGATTTGAGCAGGGTATCCCCCAAACAGAGAATCTCAAGAGTACAGTAGGAATATACCAAAAATATACCTACCAGGGTCCTCATATTCCTATGATACCCCTACCCCAAACTCTAACCCTTAAAGCCTAAACCCTAAACCCTGAACTATATTCTTGGGCTTCCCTGTTTGAGGCTCCCATCAATGTCCTTTCAATGCAGGGTTTGGGGTTAGGGCATGTGCATGTGCATACATAGGTATGTGTGTGTGAAACATACACGGGTATGTTGTATATGTATATGGGACACTGAGGTTGTACAGTGGTTTATAGGGATCAGGGTATTCCCCCTGTTGACAGTCCTATCATACGGATCATGATAATGGGTGTCCACATTGGCACACCATTTGTATGGAAACCCCAAGCCGCAAATATAATAAACGCCATGTGTCAAAGACTCTCGCTTATTTTCCCCTGCAGTCTTGAGCCGCGATGTTGACAACACCACATGCGATCTGCAACAAGAAGAAGCCCTGGGTCGTCAACAGGGTTTATACAAATTGCATAGGGTTCAGGTCCTCAGTTTTGAGCAAAATTGTGTGAGATTACGTTTTATTTTTGCCCTATACAATTTGTATTGATCTGGGCTTGAAGGGCTCAACCCTAAACCCTGAACCCTATGGTGAGTGGGACGAAGATTAGCTCCAACAGTGCCGCAGGGTAACGGACCCGTAGTGAAATATTTGTATATAGTAGCTTCCACTTTTCCCATTGTCCCTATATAACCCCAATGAATTATGTAGTAGTTTCAATTGTCTTTTCCTTTATCCATGCTGCCATGTATTTCTAGACCAGACTCATTACTAATTACCTCTTGCACCATCTGCAAAGACAATGTCAGAGTTTGGGGTCTTGTATACGTTTATTTTGAGTTGCTCGCGGTGCTGTGATGATCATGATGTTGATGATGATGGTGATGCGGGTCTATGAGTGTCGGTTGCTAATCTACACCCATCTTGAGGGCACCTAGGCGTTCAGAATTGGGTCATAGCCACAATAAAAAGTGGGTTACAAGTACAAGTTTCTCCCTTACAGTCGAGTATACTGGTACTTCATTGGGGTTCGTGTTGTTAGGGGTTGGGGGTGAAGTATGTGGGGAGCGATTAAATCTTAAGCAGGTCTTAAGTACGCGTCGACCTCTAAGTAGCGTGCGTTTGGTGAGGCGCTACTTGCATGTACTGTGGTAATCTCTGGGATCCCAATATGGGTTGCCCACGCTACGCTACGTACCCCAATAGAACCTTTTTCCCCCTTTTCATTTTGCAGTCTCCTCCTTATTAAGCCTGAGCTTCAGGAAAACGGTGCCCTTGTTATTAAGGTGTTACTGGGAACCCAACAAAAATTAGGTATCTCTTGTAGTTTCTTTATAATAAAGTTGCGATGATGGTATATACGGGCACCTTAATTCTTGAGAACTCCTGAGTGCTCAAATGAGCTGTATTCTAAACCTTTTAGAGAGGATTGTTTAGGGATGATATAAGGGACAATTATTGGGGTTAATAAGGGGCATACTAGGAGGGGCATACTTGGAGTTTAGACAATAGCTCACATGTTGAGGGGTAACCCGTGAGCTGCAGTGTTTGGTCCCAAAGGGCGGAATAGTGGGCACTTGGGCCCCTAAGTTCTTAACAGCTCCTTTTATGGACAACGCTGTCCGACGCTTTTGCCATATCCTGCTACATACCTTCTGGTCCTAAACCATATACCCTAAACCTTCAACCCAACATCCTAAACCCTAAAGCCTAGATGCCACGGCAGCTTCTCTTCCGTTAGTAGCCTACTACCCTAAAAGCTAGGGCTAGGGGTTTACGGTTTAGGATGTAGGCTTTAGGGTTAAGGGTTTCAAGGGAACCTACTACGCTAAAAGCTAGACATCCTAGATCACGGAGATTCTGGAGATCTTGGTAGCAAGGGAATTCAGGTCATGCTTTTGCTCAGTGAGGCGTCCGGGGCCCTACAGCCAGACTTCTAAATAGTGATTACTAATCAAGAAGCCTCAAGCGCCGAGGCTCCTGTGAAAACTTGTCCAAAACGACCCCGAACTCCTTGTGTTGAAGACCATAGCCTAACCTCCTGAATCTCCTGATTGTGATCGCGGAATTTGTCACGAGGTCCCCATCAATGCAATGGACAAGCGTGATTCGCAGTTCAAGGCGTGGTCTTGTTGTTCAGTCAGGGTTTAGGGTTTAGGGTCCTGAGGATCCAAGTCTATGAATACGAATGCCCACTTTGGGCCGTAAAGTCTAAACTCAAAACTCTTACAGTAACCCCATACTCTTATAAGCTTTGTACATATAAAACAGACATTCACACTGAGATCCACATATACGCTGCCTATATATTATTCGATCTGCGTTCGTAATCCCTTCACCCCCCAATATCTGATATTCCCATTTTGTGAATTTAGGGAAGGTTTAAAATCAGGTTTGGGCGTTTAATGTTAGCGGTTGGAGGGTTTCAATGGTGCTATTACACCATATTAGCCGAACTCATAGAATTGGGGGGGGGTGAGTTTTTTTATTGTCAGGGAGGGGTTGCAGATAATTGATGTTTTCCAACATGAACCCCCATTTTAGGATGTAGGGTCTAGGTTTAGGATTTAGGGTTTGCGGTTTAGGGTACATTAGGGTTGCGGTTGCAGGTACCCAAGATTGGATTAGCTTAGAACGCCGGGATGGACCTGGGCCCTTGCCCTAAGGCTCTAAGGACTCAGGGTTTAGGGCTTAGGCTTCTGGGCCCAAAGACTATGTCATTTTGAGCCTTGGGTTAGAGAACAGCCCCCCGACCCACAAATACAAGAAAGACGCATCTGTGACGGTGGGGCAACCCAGAGAGCTTCATGTCACTTAATTAATATGCAAAATGACACTAGGATCCCCACCATGATTTAAGGTACATTCCCTAAGTAAGGGATGTTGGGCTTTCTGGGAGGCAATCTAGCGCCAGCTGAAAAGACTCCTTCTCACCTTTATTATTATACCCTAAATCCCCACTATCAGGGACTACATATCCCCATTTTAGGGGTACAAGGAGGGTCCTGGTTTTTTTGTTGGTAGAAACCACGTTGCAACAGGATTCTTTGGAGAATGAGGTCAACATCATGCCGCTCGCCGGGACTTTGATGATCGACTCAGGGTATCAGGTGTTAGAGCTTAAAATCCTCAATCCTGTACAGGAATAGAGTTTAGGCCTTATGATTAGGGCTTATAATCCTAAATCCTATAGAGGAATAGATTTTAGGGCTTAGGATTCAGGATCTTGGCTTCAAGGGTTCCTCTAGGGTCGTACCCCTAGCGAGTACGGGCCCAATGTAACCTTCATATTAACCAATGTGTTGTTTGGGGGGCTCCCTGAAAAATCCGAAACCCTGGAGGTATTTGCTAGATCGCGTTAAGCGCGTGCTTTGCAAGGCGTCCCCCGATCTCAGGTGCCCTCAATCTAAACCCTAAACCCTAAACCCAAACCCTAAATCCTAAAGCCAAGCTCTAAAACCCTTAAACGCAGAAAGATAAAGGCAGGAATGATTTGTGGAAGCAACCAGGGTTTCTTCGTGCATTTGAGCTACAGTAGTCTAAACTCCTTGAAGGTGATTATATAGGGGACTACAGGAGAGTACTATAGGGGTTCTTGAGGGGATTGCTAGGAGTTTAGACTATCATTTAGGGCACTTCGAAACACGCTTTTTGGAGATCTTAACAAGCCTGAAAACATGGAGCATGAACCGTTTTAGGTTTTAGGGGTTCAGAGTTTAGGAGTAGCATAAATGTAGTGACTGGCATAGCTTTCTTTTGGTGAGCCACCATGGTGTCCGCTCTGCGTAGGCTGAGAGATGCCCTAAACCCTATATACTCCTGTACCATGCGAGTAGTATTTTGTTTGGGGATACTATGGTACCCAATATAGAGTAAGATTATATCCTTCTTTTGAGTACAATATTTTGTATAAGGAATATTATCTTACTAGGTTTAACCACCCAAAAAACGCTACTCATGTATAATCCTAAATAACCCAATATACCCCTATACAAATAACATAGGAGAGTCCAAAAGTTTCGTGTCTAGGGTTTAGCCACACTCTATGCTAATTCTAATTCTGTATGTAGGCGCCTCCCTAGGTAGTCCTTTTATGTACTGGGTGAGCCTTTGGGATGTTTCAATGTTTCCACTAACTGGGTTTCAGGCTTACGGGTTTACAATGTACTGATTGTCTGATGGACCCCCGGGCACTAACATTATATTCCTATTATACCACTATTACAGGGTGGGGGGTCCTCCTAACATATAATCCTAAACCCTACATAGGAACAGAGTTTAGGGCTTAGGATTCAGGAGCTGGCCTTGATAGCCAAACAAGCTTGTACTTCCAATAGAGCTTTCCTGCACCATTCAAAGCGACCTCACCCGACTTCACCCCACGTGGCGGTTTATATAGGGAATAATGCCACAATGGCTTTATATTGGGACTTGAAGTTATTCTAAATTACCCTGGCTTTCTTATCTTCATGGGTTGCCCTTCAAAGCTCCTCAGACAGGAACATTCTCCTTGGCCGCTCCTCAGCCCTAAACTCTAAGCCCTGAGCCCTAAACCCTATATAAACCCGAAGCCCTGAACCCAAGCTGAGGAAATCTCTGGAGCATCCCCACATCGTTGCCTACCTCGGGCTTCTTGGTGCCAAGTTAAACCCCGGGCCCTAAACCTAAATGAGGGTTTAGGGTTTAGGGCCGAAACCTTGAATAAATCCTAGTGGGCCCCAAGCACTAAACCCAAAACCCAAGTAGGCCATAGACCCCCGAAACCTTAGGCCCCTAACCCTTGACCCGGAGCACGGGTAGACCCCACACTCTTCTGCATCAACCCTTCGCACTTACACCCAAGAAGGCCCTAAACCCAGGCAGGCCCCCCAAGTCTGCAGCCAAAAAAAACTCAGCTCCATAGGGTTTAGGGGCTTAGGGTTTAGGGTTCAGGGGTTTACGATTTAGGGTTCAGGGGTTTACGGTTCAGGGGATCAGGGTTCAGGGGTTGGGGATTTAGGGTTTAATTTAAGGGCTCAGGGTCTAGAGTCCTGTCCTTGTAGGAAGTATCTTCAGTTTCCTTTTGTAGTATACCCCCAAGGAGTGACAGCCCAAACCCTAAACCCTAAATTGTATTGTATGTCTACGGAGATTAGAGTGAACACAGCAGAGCCTACTTGAAGGGGTTCAGCACATCCCTAAGCCCCTAGACTCCTAGTATCCCTCTTACTAAGCCCTATAATCCTCTAAACCCTAAACCCTAAACCCTAAACCCTATATATATATATAATCCCCTATAGGACCTCCTTTAAGGATGTTGGCCCCTACACCCCCTAAACCCTAAAC
>CAJNIZ010004183.1:11946-21976 GCA_905231905.1 Symbiodinium pilosum
GGTGCCTTTAAAGGCTGATAGGGCTACGGGGGGGGGGGGGTCTCCTTCAAATCGTTATGAGTTTGTTGGGCTCCTCTTGCAGCGCGGGTCGCTATATGATTTTCCCCCTTTTCTGGGGGCACAATACTTTAGACCAATTCCCCCATAGAGCTGAAGTCTTTTCATAAATCCTTGCAAACCACTATAAAGGCTGACTTTCTCTTCTATTTCCATATTCTTTTCCATTGGATCATCTCTAGGTTATTGGGGCTCTAGTCCAAACTTACCCCCGTAACTGAGCATCCACGGGAAAGTAACAGGACACGACGTGCTGGCTGAGGGTCTGATTCAGCCTTGCTGTTAGGGTGTAGGGTTTGCGGTGTAGCCTAAACCGTAACACCCCTCAGCCCCCCCAGAATACCACCACAGACAACACCCGCGTCCCCGAACACGCCCAGCCAGGTGCCTGAAACCTCAGCCATTCCGCAACCCGAAACCTTAATCCCTAAACCTGCTGTAAGCCCTAAACCTGTAATCATTATTAACTACCCTGGTAGAGACCTACAGATCTGACTTGGATGCAGGGGCCAATACTATGGGCTCTGGCCATTGTATGCGTATCCGAGCATATCTTGAGCCTATCTTGAGTATTTAATAAGGCTCTGTGCCCTCTTGCCCTGGAGGGATTTTAATCTTGTGAAGCACCCACACTGCCTGCGCCTCTCTTGCCCGGGAGCGACTTCTTCACGTGAACCCTAAGCCGCCCCAAGCCCTAGTCCTAAATCCCAGACTCCCCTAAACCCTAAACTCTAAANNCCCTAGACCCTAAACCCCCTAGACCCTAGGCCCTAAACTCTGAACCCTAGACCCAAAACCCATCAAAACCCAAAACCCAAAATCGCCATCAGGCCCTAAACGAGTTTGGACCCTTTGCAGAGAGCCTCATGGCCTCCTACTCGAAGCAGGTCCTAGTGCCTTGGCCTCTGCAGACCAGCTGTAAAATTGGGCTTCTCGCTTAAAAGGGTTTAGGGTTTAGGGATCAGGGTTTAGGGTTTAGGGGTTTAAACCCTGAACCCTACCACTATGGGCTATTAGACCCTAAAATTCCCTATTAGGACCCTATTAAGGGGACATTAAGGTACCCTTAAGGTCTAATCGCCCATAGTGGTAGGGTCCAGGGATTGTGGTAGAGTAATTGCTTAGGGCTTTTGGGCTTGAGGATCAAACCGTCAGGATCTGAGGAGTTTAGGGCTGAAGGTCTCGGGGTCGAAAGGCTTCGCTCGTGCGTTCAGGGCAATCCTAAAGCTCTTGCTTTCTGCAGGGGAAAACAGGAGTTTCAAGCCGCTGTTCAATGGGCCATCCCCAAGCAATGGCTTTCTGCATGCAAAGTCAGGAATCTGAAGTCGATGTTCAATGAGTTTACCCTTGTTGTTGACCCGGAGGGCCGAAGCACCAAGGAATTCAATAGCCACACGATACTACAGCTGCCCGTACTGTAACCACGTATCAATTGCCGATCGAAGTTTGCGATGTGGGAGTTTCTTCCCTACATAGTCCTTGTAGCGCCCCCTGTACCACCTGCATCACTAGGGTCCCGAAAAAGGTACCAAGCTGCAAGAAAGCATGGGGTTGAAGTACCCAGACACATTATGCCAGACAGTTTGAAGAAACCCTAGATCATCTGCAAATACGCTGTCAGCGGAGGTTGGGGGATTGGCAGGTAAGCCCTTGCTGACTCCGAAGAGGTCGGAATCTTACGAAAATGGCGCTGAACTTCAGAACCCTGATGATGTCACAACCACTTCCGGTGACCACTGTCCACGGTTGTCCAGATCACCCTAAACCCTAAACCAACGCGTACGGGCCTTGCCTGGGTTGTTAATCCTACGGGTTCTCATATCCCCACTTTATAACCTGTGCATACCCTGAAGTCGCCCTAGAGTCCTCCGAAGTACGATGGCTAAGGGCCCGTGTGTCAGTTAAGCCCTGCTGTGAACCCTTGAAGCTCCAAGCCCTGGCCATAAGCCCCTGAAGCCCCAAGCCCCAACAGCCCTGAAATACCAAGTATGGGCTGGAGTACTTGCACAGCTGCGATCCAGCCATCATCCACCGCGACATCAAGGCTTCCTTTTGTTGTTGGGCCTGCTTGGGGTGAAATTTGCTTGAGGAAGCCAACCCTAAACCCTAAGCCCCCAAAATTGGGACTGTACTTCAGTCATGATAGTCAAAGGGTCCTAATCTTGGAGGTCGATCAGCTCAAAATCCCCCTACTGCAGCCCGAAGCCCTAAACCCTAACCCTAAACCCTAAGCCTTGAGCCCTACGCCCTAAACCCTAAACCCCAAGCCCGAAACCGTAAACCCCAAGCCCTAAACACAAAACCCTAAACCCACAGATGCTTCTGGATTTGGGGTTTGCTCTTGGGGCATCTGGAGATGCAGTGGCGCTAAGGGCTGTAATAATCGTAACAATAGTCATAATAGCATCAGTAGTAATAATAGTAGTAACGGTTGAGGTTAAAAGGGAAACCTTGGCCATGTGTACGGACTTATCAGGATAATCTGCAGAAGCCTCGGGTCGCGTGCCGCAGCGTCCTCCTAAACCCGAAATCCTAAGCCTTAAACCCGAAACCTTAAACCCTAAACCCTAAGCCCTAAACCTTAAACGCTAAACCCTAAACCCGCGGAGGGTCCTTTATGATGAGAGGGCTCTGCGTTTTATGATGTTGAAATCCGGCTCAATGTGGTGGACTTCTCCCTGAAACACTGCCTGAAGGCTCATGGGTATTTGCATAAGTGGGTTAGCTATAGCTATAGTCCTCCTTAATTAAGTAGATAGAATATGGCTTTGGGTATATTATGATAAGATCCCCGTGTACTCCATATTCTATCTACTTAAGGGGGACTATTTACCCCAAACCCTAAACCCCTAAACTCTAAATAGCAGTTTCCATTTTCTTTTCCATTGTCCCAATAAAACCCCTATAACCCCTAATTATGTCTACTTAAGGGGGACTATATACTCAGAGCCCATCTGACTGCACTTGCAAGCCCAAGCTCATCCATCCAGAAAGCGTGAGCAAGCGGGCAGAGGCCATGAGCCTGAAAGGGATTAGCCGATAGTTTAGGGTTTAGGGCTTCAGTTTAAATACCATACACGCCACGTGAAACAGGTTGCGAACTATGGTCTGCGGTGGGTTCCTTAGGGATTTTTTTTGTCAGTGTATACAGTGGGTGCCCTTGACACCGTGAGTCATGTGCTTGAGGGCCAGCATTGTAGGCCAGCCAATCCCTTTTCTCAGACAAGATAGTACTCTCCCCAAATTTCATGGTATATTCGTCCTAGAAAAGAGCGAAAGCCCTCCTGTAGACGCAATCCCCTGCCAGGGAAGCAACATCCTCATTGGCGATGGCCCTTGGGCAGCAAGTGTGGCCAAGGAGGATAATCAGGTCAAGGGCAATCACCCCAAGAGTCCATGGGTTTAGGGTTTATGGTAGGTATATGAGATATACTTAGGGCCCAAAGCGGTTCCAGAATAATTGCTTTGGGGCCCAAGCACATGGTACATGGCTACATGGATCCTTAGAAGGGTTCCCATTATAATACTGGTCCATATGATAATTTCTGATTTTTGAGGGCAATGAATGGCAGTGAACTTACTGACAAAGGAATAGAGGAAGCGATCCCAAAGAGAGTATGTATGTAAGTAACCCTTGACTGACAGTAGTCCCCGAACCCCCCTCCCCACTTGAGTAGTACATTTTTGGGGGATGCCATAGTACCCAATATAGTGTAAGATTATATCCTCCTTTTGGGGTATAGTATTTTATACAAGGATTATAATCTTACTAGGTTTAACCACCAACAAAAACGCTACTCACTTCACTCCCTACCCTAAACCCTGAACCTAAACAGTAGCTGCCCGTTGCTTTTCCATCCCCCAAGTTACTGTAAGTTCCAGGACTTTAGGCCCAAGAAGTGGTGCAAGAGTTCCTGGTTTAGGGATTTAGGGTTTAGGTTGGGTCATTCCCCCACCCAGAAACTGTCCTTAAAGGGGGCCTTATTAAGTGGCTATTATAATTCCTATTACCCCTTGTGGTAACTGTTACTGTAAGGGGGAATAACCCAAGGTTTAGGGTTTAGGGAATTTCACCTAGAAGCCACCAGTGGGGAAAAGGGATTTGCGCAGCCTGATTCTCTGATGCGGCATAGAGAAATGCCTGAGGTGCCCTCTATTAATTACACACGGGGGGTAAGGATTTGGGCTTAGGATTTAGGATTTTGAGGGTTTAGGATTTGGTTATTGATTCCTGACAATGGGGGGGTAAGCTTAAGGAACCTCAAAGTATGTAGAATACTGGGCTTTTGACATGTTACGTGTTTTTTTGGACAATTCCCCTACCTACTCTTTGGGTCCATCTGGTTCTCGGCCATGAACCCAAACATGAGGTAATGATAGACACCCAGAAAATTGAAGTACCCATGTCCGTTCATTATCTGGGAACTCATTAATCCTAAGCCCTTAACCCTACATCAGTTATAGGGGAAATATTGACTGTACATTCAGTACAAGGGAAATATTGACTCCTAAAATACCTATATGCCAAATATTGACTAAAGCTAATATCGGGCAATATCTCCTCCAGCCCCAAACGGCCCTAAATCCTAGACCCTCGACCCCTAAACTCAACAGCCCTATAACCCCTCTTAATGGGACCTCTGTAACCTTTGCCATAAAACCCCCATTATGGGTAAAAATCACATGCCACGCTTATATACTAATATACAACAAACCCTAAATCCTACACGAATTCCATGGGACATATTGACGGTGCCTCATATGGTAAGAACCCGAAGCCCCTATAAACCTACAGAACCCCTATAAGCCCGTCAAAGGGACCTATATAGCCACTTCCAAAAAAATCTTATTCCCTATATGGGTAAGCCCTAAACCCTAAACCCCTAAACCCTAATCCCTAATCCCTAATCCCTTAACCCTATAACCCTAAAACCCTAAACCAGGTGACACTGTAAAGCTCGCCGACTTCGGCTGCTCCAAGCGGACGGACGACACCTTGACGTAGCACGGCGGCAGTAGAGTGGGGTTATGTAGGGAACTCTCATAGGACTACACAGGGAGTCTTTGGGGAGATATAGGGATCTTGTAGGAGTGATTGTGCAGGGGTTACATGGAGATGTATACTGCCCATAGGGATCTTATAGGAGCATGGGGATATATCGGGATTTGTAGGGCTTAGGGTTTAGGGTGAATTTTCGGGATAAACGAGACGATGATGCCGACGAGTTTCCTTGTCATCTACTGGGTCTTAACTAATCCACTTCCTCTTTTAAGGACCCCCCCCTCCCCAAACATCAGATATCCCCATTGTGGTGCAGTGTACAGCAATGGGAAGCTTTGATGCTAGGGGTGCGGGGGGCTTCATATGGGGGAGAGAAGGTTCAAAGTCTTAAAGTTGTTGCTGCGATGTCTACTCTAACCCTTCTGTTCACTCTTTACTTGGAGGGTCAGGGGGACTTAGTAAGTAGGTTAATAATCCCTATAACCCATATAGTAACCCTGAATATCCTTATTACTAACCTACTTACTAAGTTCCCTTGACCCTCCAAGTAGGTCACCCAATCCCAGCTCATCAAGTCTGTCCAGCTACAACAGGAACCTCACATCGTTCGTTCATCTTATCCCTAGGTAGCAAGGAGGGAATGAGTGGATCCTTATAGTCGTCCCTAAAACATGCATTCCCAGTATTGAAGTAGTTTCCAATGTGATGCTTCAACTTTCCTAGATAACCACATATAACCCTGGTCTCCCTTTCATATTTCCATGTCGCATCTCCCTCCATCCTCAAACATAGTGATGTTCATGCTCTTTTCCGTGACTTCATTCCCTGCTAACCAGGGGTAAATTGTTATAACTTCTGTATCAAAAATGCTATCCATGTCAATTTGATTGTCTTTTCCATTTTGATTCTCCGCTATTGGGTGATGTCCCTACATATCCCTGCGTAAGCCCTAGCTAACTATATGACTCTTAAATGTTCCGGTGTAATACTTGAAAGCATCTTTAACATGCTTAGGAGCTGTATAGAGGTCCCTAAACCCTAAACCGTAAACCTTATGGTAGTAGGGGAACCCATAAAACCCTTCCAGGCGCTGACGAAGTCCTGGGCAAGGCCTAAATCTCGCGGGGCCCTAAACCCAAAGTCCCACATCATATACCCTATATTCCCTATATGGGGGGTTTCCCAAAATTAGGGGTTCCCTTTGAGGGTCCCCATAATAAGGATTGTAGTATTTTGGGTTTAGGGTTTAGGGTTGTAGTCCCCCCATTTTGGGAAACTACCATATAACCCCATCACAGTAGCTTCCATTTTCTTTTCCATTATCGTTATATAACTCTGCCCCACTATTACCCCAACATTACCTTGAATTCTTGTGCTCTAAGGTCCTATGCCGTTTGTGCACACCCTCTTCATAAAGGCCCATAATTACTGCACACTAAGCCGTAAACCCAAGACCCTAAAGCCCAAACCCTAAATCCTAAACCCAACCCCAAACCCTAAATCCTAAACCCTGGTGTTACTGGGGGCCCATAGCTTCAAACCGAAAAAAAGGCACACCATGCGGGGCTCCATTCCGTGGATGGCGCCTGAAGTTCCGCATCTCATGTTATAACCCGTTGGGTTTTGGGTTTGGGGGTTGGGGCTGTAGGGTTCAGGGTTCAGGGTTTGGGGTTGGATTTTAGGGCGTGGGTTTCAGGTTCAGGGTTTAGGAGTTACGAGTTAGGGGTTTAGGGGTTTAGGGTTGGGGTTTAGGATTTGGGGTTTAGAGTTTAGGGTTGGGCCTCTTCTTGGGGTCCTCAATATAGTATACGGATTTAATTATAGTGGGGTACTAGAAATCATTACTGAGGTTTTGGCCCTAAACCCTTAAACCCTAAACCCTTAAATCCTAGACCTTCCCCTCTGGGGTATTTTAATCTTTTCGTCCTTGGTTTCATAAGGACCCTATATATTTTCAAAAGGCTCTAAAGGCCAACCGAGCTTAAGTATCTACTTCGGACCCGTAGGGTAAGGCATATGGGTCAGGAGTCTAGGGTTGCTTTGAGACTGGAAATTAGCCAGGTTAAGGGTGTAGGTTTCAGGGAATTGTTGTACGCTTTGGGCTCTCTTCGTTATTCTGTGGCGTTCTTTGGGATAGTTTTTTTTTTTTGTGGCAGGAGTGCTAGCTAGGTGGTTGCTTTCCATCCGAACGAGGCTGTGCATCCCATACTCCAATTTCCTAAGCCCAAACTGCAAACTTTACGCGATTTAGGTTTCTTTGTTATGTAACCCCCCTTTTTTTCATCTTCAAGGATCCCTTCCCTCAGCACATCCTAGTCCCTACTCTGAGCCAGCGTACAAGAGGTTTATAACCCATATTCCTTCCCATGGCCAATTATTGTGGACAGAACTCATGTTTCGATATGAGCTATAGTCTAAACTCCTTGCAAGGGGCTTATATAAGGGATTATACGGGGGAATACTATAGGGGGTATTGGGGGGGGATACTGGGATACTAGGAGTTTAGACTATGGCTCATATGGCTACACCAAGAACTGCTGAGGTTCTAGCTCACTCTCGCTATGGCCGTGCCGCGGACCTTTGGAGTTACGGCTGCGTTGTGATTGCAGCCCGGCTGCGTGTTAGTGGGGGAATGGGTCCCTTTGAAAGGTTCAAGGGGCCCATATATACACATATGTATATGGAGACAGGGAGAGATGTAGCTCTATGTATATGAAGAATTGTCTTCATACATACAATAGTTTAGGGTTTCCACGAAGTACGGGCTACTTCTGCAGAGTCCCCGTGAGAGGGACTTTTCCGATTGGGGTGCATATTGAGGCTCTCTTTGTATGGGAAGCCCTCAGACATGACATACTATTGACAGAGAAAACCCTGCCCCTCTAGGGTTTCGGGTCCCCTAAACCCTAAATGCCCTCTATCTCACGTAGCGCATGACTGTAGTTCAAGGGCCCCGCAGTCCTATATACAACCCCTCTGGGTTCTTCCCCTTAATTCGAGTTTTTTGTGGAAAGTTAAGTTGGATTAAGGGGAACCTAAGGGGGTTGGAAAGGGGAGGGGTTGTAGGGCACCCATGATAAACCCTGAGCCCTAAACCGCAGTAAGATTGGGACTTTTCCGCAATCTCCCAGAAAAAGTGACTACAAGGGAAATACTTTTTGATTATTTTAGGGTCTTCATATTCCTATGATAATATTGTGGAAAACCCGCAAAAACCTAAACCATGAACACCCAACTTACCCCCTAAACCCTAAACCCTACCCCCTCAATCCGAAGCACGAAGCTTGCTGTGGCAGGAAATGGGAACTGCCAATGTGCCGTGGGGTCGCTTCGAGTCCTTGGGCTGCAGTTGAGGTGGTTCAGGGGTTTTATGGCGGGGGGTAAGGGGCTCAGGCGCTTTGGGGTTTAGAGTTTATTCTTCCTTCTCTTCCTGTCGGTTTAAGTCCTAGGTGGGGGTTTCCAGAATTTTTTGGATACCATTTTCCTGAGTCCCTAAAATAAGGATTTTGGCACTTTGAGGTCTATATTGGGGTCCCCCTGTTAATGGAAACCACCCAAAGATTGTTGATGGAGGGACTAAACCCTAAACCCTAAAGATTGTTGATGGAGGGAATCTTGCACCACCTGGGGAGCTTCAACGACTGAAGCTCCTAGCAGATGGGCTGAATAAAGCTCCCAGGAACCCCAAGCCCTAAACCATGAGCCCTAGTGGTTTAGGGGTGATAGCCGTGGTGAGGTGTGTAGGATTCCAGGTTTAAGCTTTTTAGGCTTTTGGGTTGGGGGTTGGTTAAAATTGTCGCCTCTTTAGTTCAGGGTTTAGGGTCATGGGCAATGAAAAAAATCACGATGTGGATTCAAATCGCCCTGATGCGCATATTGCCCATATGATAGACCGGAAGTCTTTCCAGGGGTGTTCTCGGCATTCGGAGTGATTGTTCAAGGCACGCTGGTCCAAGGGTGAGTAGAGGTGAGCTCACATCCGTCACAAGGCATAGACCCCACGAATATACTAAGCCGGGTTGGTTACTTTCCCCCACCTGGCAACAGTCCGTCATAGCGTTAAAATTAGGGGCTATACTACTCATATAACAAAAGCCAAACCCTACACCCCATACCGCGTGGACCTTTTTGGGGTCCGCATAATAAGGATTATGGTCTTTGGGGGTCGCCTATTTAGGGAAACTACCATGTCAGTCCAAAGACTGTATCATCTCCTTGCCCTACTTGAAGGGTAAGGGAGAGTTCGTAAGTAGTTTTCAATGAGGATAACTGGGCATACTAGATAGCTTATAGGGATTATGAGTATGGTTGCTAAGACCCTTTCGCCCTCCAGGCGATGGCATCTCGATTTTAAGAGACCACATGAGCAATGTACACACAAACAAATCTCTGCCCGTACTTCACGCGACGCTAATCTAATTGCCAGGGGAGCTTCTCAAGATAGAATGGTGGTTTATTTAGGGAATAGTAGCAACATGGCCTTAAATTGGGAATTGAGCTTATTCTAAATTACCGTGCTGACATTGGGTGTCCCGGAACCCTGTATAGAGCAAGAATGTTCATGCTTCTTAGCTCCTGAATACGGCAGTGACAGAGCCATACAAAAACCTAGCTTTTGTGTGCTTGTTCAATTGCATTTCTACTTGATTCTGATTACTTATCGCCCTAGTCCCCAAACCAAGCCCTAAACCCTAAGATCAAAAAAATAAGCTCTAAGACCTAAGCCCTGCGCCCTGAACCTTTAATCCTACGCCCCCGAAACCCTGAAACCCCAGAACCTACACCGCAAATGGTACTTTCCACTGTCTTTCCCATTTCTTCATTTCAGAAGTTGATGCCCTAGGCCCTGAACCCCTAAACCCTGAACCCCCTAAACCCTAAACCCTAAACCCCTACAACCCTAAACCCCTACAACCCTAAACCCCTACAACCCTAAACCCCTACAACCCTAAACCCCTACAACCCTAAACC
>CAJNIZ010004186.1:10741-21969 GCA_905231905.1 Symbiodinium pilosum
AGGGTTTAGGGTTTAGGGTTAGCACCCGCATAAGAGCTCCAGTCTAAGAGATTGGTTGTGATGTTCTCCATATGGCCTAAAATTCTAACACTCTCCCATATATCATCGCCTATATAGCCCCCCTTTAAGGAGTTTAGACCCTATAGACCCTAAACTCTATATAATCCCCTTTACGGCCCCTTGCTCGAGTACGGGCCCCAAAGGCCCTAAACCTATATATTCCCCTAGATTGGCCCCTTTTAATGAGTTTAGGCCAGAAATCATAAGGGTTGGTTCAGGGGCTTCGGAGATTAATAGCCTATCCTGGGAATTAGGATCTTTGAAGGCTCGCGACGGTTCTGAGTCTAGGGTTTATAAGGTTTAGGGTTTAGGGTACTATGAGAGCTGCAAGGTTTAGGGTTTAGGGTTTGTAAGGTGTAGGGTTAAGGCTACTATGAGAGCCCCAAACCCTAAACCTAGACCTAGAATCATCTGGGTATATTCCCTAAACCCTAAACCCCCAAGAGGTATCCTGAGCCCAAAACCCCAAATCCAAATCGACTTCAAGGCTAAGGGCCTGCGTTGACAAAACAAAAGAGGGCTTAGGGCCCAGGGTTTAGGGTTTAAGAGTTCCCCAGTAACCCATTAATGATTAGGGTACCCTTTTTTCTACTGTTCAGATTTAATAAAGAGACCCCATATATATATATATATAAAAGGCAAAAGGGTACTACGGGGGTACCTAGCTATTCAAGGATCTTGGACTTTCTGGGTATCTGGAGCCAGAGAATCATGCGGCGATGCCAACTTTTGCTACAGGCTTATGCACGTATATATAGATAGATGTATACATCTACACCTAGATGTTGCTTATTTGGTATCATCAGCATTGTGGACGCACATGCTTGCAAGCCGGAAATAACCCATCTGCAACCTAAGCTGTGAGACCGACTCCCTAAACCCTGAACCCTTTATCCTAAGCCCAAAACACTAACATTATAGACCCAAGCTCTACACCTCCTTCACTCTAAACCCATGAACCTTCAGAAAAGCCTTAAAGCAGGCAGAAGTCGCGTGGTTTAGGGTTTAGGGTTTCGGGTTCGGGTTTAGTGGTTTAAGGTTTAGCGTTTAGGGCTTAGGGTTGTTGACTCCCTGTGTCCCCGAAAGTCCCACATCCCTTAGTCAGGGAGTAAGGGGTTTACAAATTAGGGTTTAGGCCCTGTATCCCTTAATTTCGGGATAGACCTCTTATCAAAAAAAGGATCTTAGAAGCATGTAGGTTATATCCCGAATCAAAGTATCTTGGACTTCCTGGGCTGAATCTTGGACAAGTAGCTGGTGACGGCAGCCATAACGATCTCCTTTCATGAGCCATCTGGCTTACCCTAACCCTGAGGGTCCATGTACCCAATAATTAGGTACTTGGGATTTGGGGAATAGTAATTATAGTAGAGGTTTTGGGCAAGTATATGATTATTGGGTACTTGGACCCTTAGGGTAAGGCTCTAAGGACGCATATTTTTGAGGCTTTTGGCCCGAAGACTCCCTAAACCCTAAACCCCAAAACCCTAGACCCTAAACTTCTATACAAGGCTTTTGGGCTATCTTGAGCCTCAGGGTGAGAGTTCCGAAGATTGGGATTTGAAGTTAAGGTGGTTGACAATTTTTATGTTGTGGAATGGGTTTAGGGTTTAGGGTTTAGGGTTCAGGGTCTAGGGTTTAGGGTTTAGGGTCTAGGGTTTAGGGTTTAGGGTACACAATGAAAAGATCCTGCTAGCCCCAACCCCCAAATTAGAGAGGTGTTGCAGTGGGGCTATAAGGGCTCAGTAAGGGCCAAAATGAAAAGGCTACAGTATATCACCCTAGGACTCCCAGCTACCCAAAAAGGTAGGTTACTGGGCTATGAAACTATAAGGTATATAGAACCCAGAACCCATTATTTGGGTAACTGGTGCCCTAGGGTTAACTATTATCTACTTGCAGGATCCTCGAAGTAGGTGGAGAGCAGGTTCAAGATTTGCCGACAGCCGGCTGCGGGTGGCATGAAAATTGAGAGCAGTGAAGGGAAATCTATGGAACACGCAGCTTTAGGGTGCAGAGTTTGGAGACCCCAAACCCTAAACGTGCATCAAAATTCGTGGCCCAGCCAACACAAGCCCTAGTTCCCCTAAACTCCAAACCCTAAACCTTCGTAGGCACCAAAACCAACAAACTCCCGAGACCCAAAGCCTCCAAACCCCTGAATCCACCGAACCCCTAAATCCACCACACCCAAGACCGTAAAACCCAATCCTAAACCCCAAGCCAGCCCCAACCGTAAACCCAAACCACAAACCTCAAGCTAAATGCGCAAAACCCGCAAGCCGCCCTGAAACCTATACAGTATATCACAGTATATCATACAAACAGCTCCATCCCAATAGCTTCCATGTAATTTTCCATGCTCTTTTACATTTGATTCTCTATCATGTAAATAACTCTAAACCGCTAAAACCCTAAAACCCTCAACCCTAAACCCCTTATGAACCCCAAAGCACAGAGCCCTTAACCCGACAATCCTGAACCAACAAGACAATGAACCCTTAATCTCCTAGAACCTTAGGGAATAAGGGAATACATAAGATGAAGAAATTCTTCATTCCCTACTAAGAACCAGTAAGCATTGTAGCCCTAAACCCTAAGCCCTAAACCCTAAAACCCTAAAACACTAAACCTAAACCTAAACCCTAAGCCCTAAACTCTAAAACCCTAAACCCCTAAACCCTAAACCCCAAACGCTAAAACCCTAAACCCTAAACCCTGGACCCTACACCCAAAACCCCTTACCCCTAAACCCTTAACCCTAGACCCTAAACCCTAAACCCCTAACCCCTATACCCTGAACCCTAAACCGCGTGCATTGAGGCCAGCGGCACGGTTCTGCCGAAGCTCGGGGGCAGCGAAGCTGAGCGCCCAGCCTAGTGGTTGATTAGGACTGGGCTTTAGGGTTTCAGGTTTTGGGGTTTAGGGTTTAGGGTCCAGGGTATAGGATTTAGGGTTTTAAGGTTTAGGGTATAAGGTTTAGGGTATAGGGTTTAGGGGTTCAGGGTTTCAGGGTTAGAGGGTTTAGGGTTTTAGGGTTTAGGGTTTTAGAGTTTAGGGTTTTAGGGTTTAGGATTCTAGGGTTCTAGGGTTCTAGGGTTCTAGGGTTTAGGGTTTTAGGGTTCAGGGTTCTAAGGTTTAGGGTCTTTAGGGTTTTGGCCCTTTAGGGTTGTAGGCTTTACTGGTTTGGGGATTTAGGGTTCAGGGGTTATAGTGGGGGTTGTGTTGGGATAGTGGAAAAGTAAATGGAATCTATTCAGGGTTTAAGGTTTAGGGCTTCGGGTTTAAGGTGATCTCAGGTTGGAGCTATGGGCCGTTAGTGAGGGCCCTCGACCCAGGGGTCCTTCTATACACCTATAACTTGAAAGGCTCCATGTAGCTATCTGAAGCTTTCAAACTTTAGGGTCCATAGGGCTTGGGCTTCCAGCAATTAGGGTTTAGGGGCTCTATATTAGGATGGTTTCGGATCTCATACTAAGATTGGCGGCATACGGCCCAGGGTCGAAGGTTTAGGGAGTCACGAATGCGGGTCAAGATTAAATTAGGATTTAGCGCTTAATGCTATGGTTTAAAGGCTCATATTCTTTCAACCCTTCAAAGTAGAGATCTATATTTAAGGTTTAGGCATACCTACTGAGGTTCTAAAAGGATAAAATCAAAGTATTGTATGCTTTGCATTCCCATTTTGGCGCCTATTCGAGATATTCTATAGCAAACTGATACAGAAGCCCTAAACCCTAAACAAAATCATCCCTATCAAGCACCTATATGAGCCCAGTTTGCATTTACTCGCGAATTTCCCTTTGCATCTGACTGTCCACTGACTACTCTACCCGTAAACCCTCAACCCTAAGTTATCTTGGAAATTTGGGTTTTGGTTTATCTAGGAAGCCTAGTTGCCCATGTTAATGGGCGACTTTAACCCAAATTAATGGGAACTTAGGCGAAAGTAGACTATAATCGTGGACTACTGGCTTTCTAGGTAGGGTTTAGGGTTTGGTTTAGACAAGTGGAACATCAGCTACGTCCAGAGAGAGGCCCACAGAACAATGTAGCCAAACTACACACGATAACTTGGGTTGCTGTTAAGCAACTTCAATTAAGTTACCATAATGGGTATATATAGATAAACATAACATATATAGGGTTTCCCCATTATAGCAACTTAATCTAAGGTCCTTAGCAGCAACCTAGTAACTCCATGTGCTGCCAAGTGTTCCCTTCAATTTTCTAGAGAGTTGCTTGGGGCTTTTAGCTTAAGGTTTTGTCTTCGTGCAAGGGTCCCTGATTTTCTTGATAGCTCAAGTTGAGTTTTAAAGCTGAAGGCAAAGAACTTTGCAGAAACGTGGGAACGTAGGGCGGTTTAGGGTTTAGGTGTTAGGGTTTAGAGTACTTACCACGGAGTCTAGATTTCGGCGTTCAAGGATCATGGTTCAATCCTTAGAATAGAATAGGGATCGGGGGGTAGTTCAGGGCTACTGGGCTGCGGGGTGAGGATCTGGGTAAGGAAACTGGCCTCAAGATATTGAGGAATCATGGCTTAAGGTTTAGGATTGGGATTTAGGGCATAGGATTTTGGCATTCAGGGATCACGAGGCAAGCTTTGGATTCCATGCAAGTTCAGGAATTAAGCCTTCTTGGCTGAGATTCGAGCAACTGCTCTAAGCCCCCCCCTCCCTACTCCCCCACACCCTGTCCCCGCCCGATGAGCAGCTACGCGTGCTACTTCTTTGGCATTGCTAAAGTCCGAAAATGCCTCAATTAAGGAATTCACCGATCATGATTTAGGGGTTTAGGGGTTTTGAGGGTTTAGGGTTTAGTGTTAGCTTGAAGTAGATAGGGCCATCATATGGGGCTGCTATTATCATGTAAGGCCATGTCGGGTATATTCCACAAATATGGGGTATTCGCAACACTTGGAGCGTTGCATACTGCTGGACTCAGAGATCATACCACCGGACCCATACATCAAGCAACCAGTGCTGCCAGTTTTTGCCTTTCCCACCTTTGTAGATATGGCATCGCACGGCATCGCTGAAATTGCCCGTGGGCCCATCGACAAATGCAGCTCTCATGCTTTCGATCACGGGCAACTGCTTCAGCCTCCTCCTCGTTCAGGTTCTCAATGATGTCGTGCACACAAATTCTTAGCACCCAGAAATGATCCTTTGGTCACATTCTTTCGGATCGAATCGTGCCATTGATCGACTGCTGAACGAAGCATCTTCTGCATTGAGCTGGCACTCCCTAAGGGTCCAAGTACCCAATATTTAGGTACTTGGGATTTAGGTAATAGTAATTCTAGTACAGGTTTTGGGTAAGTATATGATTATTGGGTACTTGGACGGACCCTTAGGGACTTGTGAGAAAATCCTTCCTGGTCCAGCTTTGCGGCCCGGCAGCATCGCCCGCTCATGAATGCTTATATTGCCATTGTTACCATATCAGCTTGCAGGTTCATGGGACTTAGGGTTTAGGGTTTAGGGTTCAGGATTCTGAGTTTAGGATTCAGGGTTTATGGGGTCAGGGTCAAGCGGGTAAACGGTCGTGCGGCCAGTCTCCACAGTGCTTCCATATGCTTCCACAAGGACTTCCAAAAGACCTGCTACATTATAGAAGGGGTATACAATGCTATTAGGAGACTGTCCACATGGAATTTTCCCCTTGTAATAGGCCACTACCTCAGCCGCAACCCCGTACAATGATCTGTAAACACCAAACCATACTTCTTGGCACACAAGCCCTAAACATTGTACTGTAGGTGCCAAAATAATTGCCAAAATCATGTTGAAGTAACCTGTACTAGGCGCGTATCAAGGAGTTTTAGAGCCATAGCACCAGTAACTATGTAGGCCCTAAGCCCTAAACCCTGAACCCTAAGTCCTAAACCCTTAACCCTAAGTCCGAAACCCTTAACCCGAAGTAAACCCTGAACCCTAAACCCTAATCCCTGAACCGAACCCTAAACCCTAATCCCTGAACCTGCAACCCTAAACCATGGACCCTAAATCCTAAACCGTACTTAAACCCTAAACCCTACATCTCCTTATGGTAAACCTCGAATGCCTCCTCCTGAAGCCTGCCTCTGTAGCAGCCAGAATAGTCAAGGGTGTAGGGTTTAGGGTTTGGGTTTTAGGATTTAGGGTGAGGGGTTGAGGGTTTAGGATTTAGGGCTTAGGGTTTGGGGTTTAGGGCTTGGGGTTAAGGGAACTACGGGACTACAACTTTGTTGTGCCCCTGTAACAACAGAACCAGAATTTGCAACTCTTCAGGGCCTGACATAAATTCACATTAAATCCGAAGCCAAACTAAACCCTAAACTGAGCCCCTAAACCCTGAACTGCAAACCCTCATCTAAGGACATGACGCTACCCTGACCCTTCTCAGCTCAACGCCATTGCGACTGACTGCCTCCAGTACGAGACCTGGCGAGTATGTAGGATTAATGGTTGGGGTCTAGGGTTTAGGGCTTAGAGTTTAGGGTTTGGGTTTTATGTGGGCTTTGAGTTTCACGTAGGGTTTGGGTACGGCTGATTAAGGCCAATCAAGGAAGAAACTTGGAGACAGCGGGGTAATCAATTCGGTAAATACATGGCAATACGAGCCGCCCAGACACGTTCAAATGGGGCGTCATTCATCAAGCTTGAACTATACTAGACAACGGCAGTTATCCCAAATCACTCGCTCAGTTGCCCTGAAGGTCGCCCTAAACCCTAAACCCTGAACCCTAAACCCACCAAGTATGGAAAGAATGGAGGTGAGAACAACCCCAACCACTCAGATTCAAGTCTCTGGCGCTTTACGCCCTGACATTTCAAGAGGCTTGCCTGGATCTCGACGGAGGGCTTCGGAGGCAAACTCCTAAGCTGCGATCTTCTTACTGGTATTCTTTGGTAGGGAATATGGGAATATATCCCCTATATCATCCCTATATACTATATTTGCTTCTTCCCTACTAAGAACCACTAAGTCTTCATGAACAAATCCAAAAGGCTGCAGTTACCTGCGTAGTACCTAGACCTCTAATTACTGGGTTGTTGTTAATTAGGCTACTATATATTCAGCGCAAACGAATGTTTACTACATACTCATATTAGATACTTGAAGTAAATTCCTTAACAGCAACCCAGTCTATATCCCACTCGTTTTTCAGGGTACCTAAGCTTTGTTCGGTACATGTATAGAATATACTAAACGGAAGGTCAGGTTTCCAAAAAACGGGGTCGGGTATAGAGATCTGGGTATGTGCTCAAGCAAGTACCTGTTCCGGGACCCCTTTTAGGCACCAAAAACTACGACCCTTTGGGAGCTCCATGGAACAAAACAAAGTTTTGGCAGTTTATGGTTCAGAGCAGCAGTGGACCTGGGAGGGGCAGGGGAAGATCAGGTCGGCTCCGCAGGCTTGAGCTCTAGCACCATCACCCACCATTACAATTCCCTATACTTTACATGAGCTTGCTTCGCAAGTCGCTCAATTCCAAGTCCCTGGCCCCAACCTCAACGTTTATGAACTTGAAAGACTTCTCATACGAAATATGCAAGGTTGTGCTCGGTTGTAACACATATGTACTGCTGCTGCGGTTGGTCCTGCTACTACTAACAATAACAACCAAAGACTAATGTGATTATCAGTCCAGCTGAAATTCCTACTGAACTGCCGAGAAGGCGCAAGCGCAAGGGCGTCGCCGCGCACCGCACGCAATGCAACGGAAGCGTCCCCACGCAGGAGGCCTGGTACCGCTTGTTTCTACACTCGAATAGCAGACTGCATCCCTTAAACAAACCTTAAGCCCGAGATAAGGATCCTACATCCCCAAGCCCCCCCAAAAGAACTAAACCGTAAACCACAAAAAACGCAGACCCAAAACCCTAAACCCTGAAACCCCCAAGCCAGCCTCTGAACCGTCAACCCGGCACAACTGAACCACAAAACCCTCCCTGACATTCAGCCAGTGACGTGAGCCTACTGGCTTCCACAGCTCCCATAGCTTGGCCCTAAACCCTACTAGGCTTTAGGGTTTAGGGTACCCAAATTACCTACAGTTTGATGGGCTGTACCTGTTGATTAAGGGGTAATTTCTACAAAGCTGTAATTAGGGGTACAGGTATTTATAAACCCGTAAAACTAAACCCCGAAACCCCTAAACCCTGAACCCCAAACATTGCTCGTGAAAATCATGAACGCATCTCAGGGGGGTCTGTTCCAGGCGGAGACAGTTGTTAAGCCCTAGGCCCAAGGGTGTTGATGGTAAATATATGAGAAATAGCTATATAGAGATAGTGGGGTACATAGGGGTCACGGTTTGCGAAAATGAGGGGTCCTCTTTTCCGGGGCACCCATACTAAGCAGTATATTATGTGGGGTGTCTATATTCGGGTCTCCCTGTTTATGGGAACCCCATTGTACAGAGCTACCTTGTTTGGGGCTGATCCTGATCGCCTAGGGCCCCGGATTCATGGGACCGGGCCTTCAAGGCTCTTTGCCACACTCCCCAAACTTAAGATACTACTGAGGGTTGGTTTAGGGTTTAGGGTTTAGGGTCCGTATTTTTGGGTTTTTATGAAGCTGCAGGCTCGTTTATAGATGTGAAGATGTATGGTGATATACTGTGATATACTCGTTTAGACACAGGTACATGTACACTTACATTGACATGTCTATAACGCAGGTATATATGAGAACACATGCGTGTGTATATGCCCGTGGACGAATACATTTATACATATAGGCCTGTGTACAGTTGTAGACATGTGTCTATACAATTAGTTTCTGGCAAAGTTCACATGCAAACGGAACTTCAATCAGAATTGGGACCCCCTCTCGCGAAGAAAGGGTATGCCAAATTATGAATTATTGGGCACCCTGCGGCCTAAACGGTAAACCGCGGAATTTGGTTTCTAGACTCTTGAAAAGTAAAGCTTCCTCCACAAACGCAAGGACCACCTTGAGAGCCTTGGGGTAAACTCTCTAAATCCTACATGCTGGTTACTAAAATCTGAACCGGCCAAGCAGCTGGAAGCAAACTCCAAAGACCATCCGCCTTAGGTTTTCAGGCGCTCCGGCTTCCAAAAGTTATAGTCCCCCTTAAGTAGATAGAATATGGGGTATATGGAGATCTTATTATAACATACCCAAAGCCATATTCTATCTACTTAAGGGGGACTATAAGGGTACCTATTTGGGGTCACCATAATGAGGACTTTAGTATATTGGGGTCTATCTTGTCTTCCTCCCATTTCTGGAAACCACCAAATGGCTTCATAAAAAGATTTCAGGTCTGGAATTGGTGTGCTTATACACGGGCTCAGGACCCTGGGTACCCTAACTGTTTAGGGCTACAAGCCCAAATATGAGTACCTACTACGCCGCATAACCCTAGCGCGAAGACCTAAACCCTAACCCCCAAACCCTAAACCACAAACCCTAAACCCTCAAACCTTGAACCCTAAACCACAATAGGGTTTGGCCCTCAGTCCAACCCGCAGTTGTAGGGATTAGGGCTGAGGATTAGGGTTTCGGGTTTCTGACGCAGTCCACAAACTGAGGCTCTGACCCAGATGTCACACTCTAAGCAAGAACAACAGCACGGCCCTGCCAAATTCTTCCCAGAAAAAAGGAACGGCAATTGGGCAACGACCCCAACCATAGAACCTTAAACCCTGAGCCTCCAACCTTCGGCGCTACGCCACACAAGCCATAAACATTAAGCCCCAAAGCGCCAACCTACATCCCAAAGCCCTGAGCCCTGAATCCTCAGGTTAGGGGTTAGGGCTTACGGTAAAACCGAAACCTTCACACCCAAAACTTAAAAACCGAACCCTGCACTGACCCACTGGAATCCCCGTAGCTGCGGGTTTAGGGTTTTGGCTTAAGGTTTTAACTGCCCAGACACAATATTCCACTGCCGCCAACACAATTTCCCGGTCGGCCCGCAACTCCTACAACAGCATACCACAGTGGCTTATGGTTCCTTACCGCAGGTTAGTGGGGAACATATCTTTAGGGACTATTCTTTCTAACTACTGGTAAGGTTTATGTCAGGGTATTTTATTTCATAGCCTTCTCCCACCGTATACCCAAAACGACAAGCCCCAAATCCCTAAGCCTTGACCACTAAATCCGCAACCCCTGAACTTCACCGGAAACCCTAAACCCCAACACTAACATCCCTGACCTGCTCCAATTCTTACCCTCGGTAGCCAGGTATCCTATGTAACATGACCACTACTTTTACGTGCAAAACGCGCACCACTGAATATAACATATCACCTGGTTATAGCTGAGTTCTTCGTACCGCGTGTCAGACCATTGAAGCCTACGCTGAAATAGCGCCAAACTTTTTCTGGGTAGCTCAAAAACAAAACAAGTTTTTCGGAAAGAAACCAAATTGTTTTGAGAGTGGTATCTTGTTACTGGAAAATACGAGTAAATTACGGGAAAATACGGGTAAATTACGTGTAAAATACAGGTTGGAAAATTGGAAAACCATGTTTGTTTTGAAGTTCCATGTTTTTTTAAACCATGAAAAACAAGTTTTTCATTCGAAGCACACAAAAATGGAGGTAAAAGGCTTAGAAGGGTTGACTTCTGAATGCCCAAGCCCTCCAACTCCCACCCCCCTACAAACAACAATATTCCCCTATCGCCTTTGCAAGATGTATATTGTATTGTGCTTCAATCGCCTACTCCCATTGTCCAAATGGCCACCCCAAACCCTAAACCATGCAAACCCCCCTCCTCAGACAAGTCCTGCAGCGCAACCCAGCCGCCTGTGGCACTCCACGAAGCTTCTGTTCCATGCACATCTGAAGAAACTAAGCAGAACCCCTTATCACCTAAACACGACAAAAGCATTATCTAGTGCCAATCTGTTACCCTAAGCCCTAAACTGTTTTAGGGTACGAGGGTTTGAGGCTTAGAGCCGAAGCCTGACAAACCGGCAGTTTTAGATGTGTAGCGCTTTTAAAGTTTGGGGTTTTCAAATTTAGGGTTTAGGGTTTAAGGTCGAAGGCTGAGTGGAGGGCTTAGGGTTCTGGTTCTGGGTTGAGGATCTAAGTCCGCCGACCTTGGGGGGCGTGTTGGATGGTTGCCGAAGGCGGAGAGGGTGAAAACCCTCTTCCTTTCTCCCTTACAGCCCCAAAATGCCCCAAGCCCCCTGGAGACCTGG